>CAJQUW010008523.1:0-13356 GCA_907163375.1 Prostheceraeus crozeri | reverse complement strand
CCCAGTGAATCGAAGCTTACTAATCTTACTAAGTTTCTATTTAAGATTTACTGCCAAAGTCTTCAAGACTAAGTAGAATCATATAAGAAACTTTGGGAATATAAGTCTGTTATCTTGGAAGATAGTCGAAATCTTGGAAGATTAGTCTGTTATCTTAGAAATCTAGTCTGCTATCTTTGCAGATTGGTCTGTTGAATGCCTGTATCATGAAAATACTTTGTTTCGTCTACAACAGCAACATGAAGAAATTCAAAAAAGACTCAGCATACAGAAGCTTGCTTTATGCTGTACCGTAAATTTAGAAATCCTTCTTGCTGATCTTGTAGACGAAACATTATTGATATCTTCCATAATACAAAAAAATCAACTGAACCAAAAGTAATACATACAGATATAGAACTGTGAATGGCACCAGTTATGCATTAGTTTTGGTTTAACGCATCTGCTTGGCTATAAAATCAAAAGAATGACAGGTAACACATATATGCTTATATTGAAAACATGTATTTCGACAGGTATGTCCAGAATATGTGATTAATCAAGATCGACCTCTCTGGTTTTTCTTTTCTCCACAGATCCAAGCCGTTGATTTACGACAGACTTTGCCTCTTCCCAGGTGGTTCCATTTCGAAATCTTAAAAGTTATGGCCCTCTGAAAAAGATAATCAGGATAAAAATTATAGGTGAAAAGAAAATGTTGTACCAAACGTATTAGGATAATGAACAGTGTGAGATTTATAACGAATCGATCAAAGGAAGTGAACTTTGCCTTTGATTGTGAAGAAATTTTCATTCTAAATGGTTGAACTAAGTGCTTTTAAACAAGAGCAAAAGGAAAGATTATGTAGTATTGATCGCACCGTCATTTTCAGATTTGCCAAGCTGACAGTGGTACGAATTTTTTTTCTTCTATACGCGATGCATGGGATTGTTTAATTGATGGAATGAAAAAACACTGAATTGGAGACAATTTGATCTAACATTAGGATGGCAATGAGAAGACTTTAAATTTATTATTGTACCTATATTGTGATATCACGCACTATGCATGCATATCAAGTGAGATATCTCTCAGTAATTAATTTAAGTTCCCATGGTCTCATAGTACAAGTGCTGTTCACCAAAAATAGAAATATTTTCAAACTGTCGTGCACAAATTGTTTTCAATCCCAGCTCGAGTACGTTTGTGGATACATCTAGCTTTGAATATTCAGCAGTGCAATTATTACAGCAAAAATGTCTTGAGATATTGTCTTGCAATATTGGTGCACTCGATTTTGAAGTGTATACGGACTTGAAATATAAATTTAACCGGTACTATAACCGATTAAAATTACCAGTAAAATTACCGGTAAGGTAACTATATAAATAAATTACTGGTAATTTTATAAAACACTAGTACATAGTGCCTGCAAAATACGCCAGCAGGAGTGTGCATTCTAACATTTATTCAAGTTTCAAAGTAACATCACAATATCAAGAAGACAATTAATATGTAAAACGCATCGCTTGTACAAATAATTGAAAATTAATGTATTCATATAGTTCCATAAATCTACTCAAACAGACATCCATACTTCTGACAGTAATGTGCACTGAATTGTAATATGTTCCTATTACTCTATCGCAAACTAAATAAACCTAGATTTTTCCACAGTTCAAGAATTAAAGCCGGCATACAAGAATTCTCAACCCATTAGGCATCAAGGAGCAAGCATTTAATTTTCGCTGAAAATGAATTGATGTCCCTCCCACCCCCCCATTCACCATAGTCTAATTATCATTTTTTTTTTTTTTTTTTTTTTCTATGACTAAGAACCATACCTCTGTATCAGGATTTCTTAGTGGACTCCTATCTGTTCCAAGAGACTGTGGCATCTAATTTCTGGTTCGGATAGTCTGTTCCCTAGAATGGAATCGAGAAAAGCCGAAGCTCCTAATAGTGGTTGTCGTTGTCATCTTCTAATCTTCCCTCTCCAATGTTCCTCTCTTCTTTTCCATTTCCCTGTAAAATGTGCAGAAAGTGGACTGAACATTTGTATTTTAGAATTTTTGAAAACTTAATGTAAATGTTACTTGTAACCTAATTAATGCTTTAATTCTAGCATTGAGGTTCTAAAGGAAATATTACTATCGTAAATTCTAACTTGGGCCCCCTTTATTACATTTTTTTATAACGCCTAGTTACCTCAACCTGCAATGCATTCATTATTATTTTACCTCAAAAATGAAAATAATACAAACCCATGTTTGATATTTACAGGAAACCAAGAGATACAATGATCATTATGCGCATTTAAATGCTGTTTGTTGTATTTTCTATTCATGAGCATGCTATGTTAACTTTTTTCGCTTGACTACCGCATTTCCTCGAATAGAACTCGCCGATCACATAGAACCCTCACCTATATTTTACATTTAAGTGTTTTTGAGAGTTTTTTCTAGGAGTTTAATCGCGCATGTATCGTTATACAAGGTTCTTCAGGCATATGTCACAAGCTCAAATATGGAAAATGATAGGCTGCCCTTATCTTTGAAAAGTATTCGTAAAATATAAATTTGAATGGAAACATTGCACGGAAGAGAAATGCGATCAATTTTTCCGACACAATGTTACAGAACTTGCCTATGTCAAAAAAATTTTTACTTTTCCGGTGCTCACAGAGTGGAATACATTGCCGAAATATATCAGGAAAAGTTTAGTAAGAACATAAATATTCTTAAAAATCGTTAGAAATATGCTCACTGGGTAAAATACCTGGAAAGGATATCAAATTGTCCACCATTATTTACAAAATTTTACCTTAATTGCATGGATATCCCGAATCCGATCCCACTGCATATTATTGCGATATACTGTACTTTTTAACTGTTCTAAACCGATCTTCATTTACATCTACAAATGCACAAATTAGATTTAGACCTTGCATCTTAGGGTTCATGCCTTACATGACTCATACTTTTATTGCGATATATTCTTCCGACGTTTTGCTTGTGAATATGTGGATTGAACATTCGGGATTTCTCTCAGAGGGACTAGGTTTTCTACTGCCATACACTGCTCTAGCACCGGGGGGTTCACCTCTACAGTCAATGGTACAATATATCCTAATGTACTTCTCTTGAATATAATACTGCACATGCCACATATAATTTACGCTTTTTGTACAATGAATCTTGTACAGTGATTGTATTGGCGAAAATATATTTCCTATCTTAGTGTAAATGGATGCGACCTGCGTGTATTATCATCGTTCACGAAGCTTGTCACGAGTTATGGATAGAAAATCCCACTGTCATAATGGCCTAGTTGGACTGCGTAAAAATTATGACAACAGTGAAATGTTCTTACCTTTGAATCTGGAATTGGATCATTTCTCAATTTAACCCACGGTAGATGAAATTCAGCTTTGACTCCACATTTCTATTGCAAGGAATCATGTGAGTTGGCCAATTTCATCAGTTCCTTGCGTCCATAAATTCCTTCAGCGACGATGAGAAATTTGATAGAAACTCAGGAACAACATCAACCAAATCTGTATCCAATGTTCCTGAGAAAGCATTATAAACATCGAATACCGGTAAGCA
This sequence comes from Prostheceraeus crozeri, assembly GCA_907163375.1. Lineage (NCBI taxonomy): Eukaryota > Metazoa > Platyhelminthes > Polycladida > Euryleptidae > Prostheceraeus > Prostheceraeus crozeri. The sequence goes on along the minus strand of CAJQUW010008523.1, from coordinate 9,768 downwards.
TGAATTGATTTGCTGTACAGTAATTGAAGCAATCCGCAATGTAGACCAACGCAATAGAAACTATCTTAGTCCACTGCACTTTGGTGTTGTTACCGAAAACCGAATCCATGTTACGCTGCTCCTTTAATGTGTTGTTCCATTTAAGCTGTCACTGTTAACGTGTTAACAGCAGTGCGGAGAACTGGTTGATAGATGACGGTAGTGTAGGACACATACGGTGACCTGAATAGAATGCGTCCATACTTATTTTTAATGCGCCTGGGACTGCTTCCCTGCGAACCCATTGAACACAATAATAATGGGGTTTTGTCTTATGTCAAACCATAATAGCTTTCATGCTTCTGAATATTTGAACATGTCCTATAATGAGACTTGTTATAGTACGTAGTATCTTTACATTGCTCCCATTTCCTGATTAGATCATTGACTTCGTATTCTCGATTTTACCTAGCTACAAAAGTGATCCAAGGAACATCGTTTTTAAATATGTAGGAATTGAGTTATTATCCAATAAAAAAATAACCACCGTCTTTGCCGATATAAGCAAGAAGAAGCTAGCACTCCAATTGAATAAAAACTGGTAATCTCAATTCTATGCATGCAAGCATTCTTATAGTTTCGCAACTTGAGTCGAGTGGAGCCAAATTGTTGCCCCTGAAGATCACTATACAAGTTCACAGGATCAACATTGAAAGTTCTCCCATAATTTTTTTATTAACAAAAAGTAATTCATAAACTTCAACTTAATGAAATTATTTTTGCGCTTCCCGCAAACTGGCGGGTGCTGCGGGGTCCTTCCCTTGGCGCTGTGGTATTACCAAAAAATTTCCAAGGTTTCAGTTTCCAGACATATCTTATAAGATATTACAGGTCAATCTTCCAAGATAACAGTTCTACCTTGCCAATCTTCCAAGTTTCAGTTCCCAGACATATCTTCTAAGATCTGTCAGGCTAATCTTCCAAGACAACAGACGAATCTTACAAATCTTCCAAGTTTCAGTTCCCAGACATATCTTCTAAGATCTTTCAGGCTAATCTTCCAAGACAACAGACGAATCTTACAAATCTTCCAAGTTTCAGTTCCCAGACAATATCTTCCTCAAGGATCATTTCAGGGATAATCTTCCAAGACAACAGACCTATCTTACAAATCTTCCAAGATAACAGTCCAATCTTGCAAATCTTCTAAGATCTTGTAAGTTTCTTGGAAGATTTATAAGTTTCGATTCACTGGGAAGATCAGGAGATTGATGTGTTCCAATGACCCAAGAGGATGATCACTTGCATTGGCACATACCTTGGGTTGGCACTTACCTAGACCTACTATATGGCATCTGCTTGTACATAATTTTTGACGCCGTTGTAACAAACTTCAGTTCGAATAATGAAGCTATTTGCAAACATGGCCCTGACAGTAAATAAGCTATTATAATGTAAATGATTTACTACTTGTTGCACACATTGTAAGCCTACCATGCTGGCAGGTCCCTGCTTGACTCAATCACTCATTAACTTGCAAATAATATTGAAGAATTAATTTTTCGCACTGCTAAAACATTAATAATAATAACAATAATAATCAAGGGAGAAGATAAGAAGTCAATGAGATGTAATATCACTATGAATGAGTATTAATGAAAAGTGTGGATGGGGTCTACATAATTCAGATTATAATTGAATTGAGTTAGTTGAGGCCACAGAGATAAATTGCTTTGTCCTGCGATTGGTTAGTCTATAGAGATGAACCCCCACCCATTTTTTTTTAATAGTGATGGTCACGCCTAGAACTAGTCCCGAGGAGCAGAAGGATCAATTTTCCATTGAACGTAATGCAAATTCAAGCCTGAATTCTGACGAACTAAATTATTGACACTGCATTGAACGTACACAGTCACTAAATTTAGATCGCGAGGAGTCGAACGATGAGAATTTCCATTTGATGAATTTATCACGGTGAAACATTGAGTCAAAGATAGGTAATGTCCACTTGGCAAATGTTCAGTCTTCAAAGGGACACACGAGCTGTCGTGTGTCCCTAATACGACTTTCCTCAAGCAGTACGCGTGCTTGGTCAATCACGCAAACCAAAGGGAGACAACTCTCTCTCTCTCTCTCTCTCTCTCTCTCTCTCTCTCTCTCTCTCTCTCTCTCTCTCCCTCGCATACAATGGCTGAGACAGGATCGCGTCACTTCTAGAGTAACAGCGACAGACGAATCCATCCCTGTGGTTGAGGTCATCAAATCAAATAAAAAATAGAAGTATCACCAATGTCGCAAAAGCACTGTTGACTCAAAGGTGACCTTCTTGGGACAGACATTATATCGGAAATGCACAAGAAGCAAGCTACTGTAAAGACGCACAAAAGAATGCTGAGCATTATGAAGAAACTATTAGAACACTTATTCGATAGGAATGAAGTTTCATTAGAAGGAATTGTGAAGGCATTACAAGGTGGTCTTTCCAGTTGTAATTTGCAGAGTCATTTTAAGAGTTCATATGAGCCTCTTAATGCTCGAAAAAAAAAAAAAAGAAAAAAAAAAAAAAAAAAATTAATTTGATTGTTGGTGTCACGTTTATCAGAATCAGATGTCACGTTTTTTGGTGCTTATGGAGTTATGTAAAGTGGGACTTTCTAACAGGTGACCATAATCCCACGAACTGTCCGGAAAGTGTTACTCACATTACCCTAAGCAAGAGGTGCCGATAGTGCGTTCTCTAAAATGCTAGCTATGGTTGAGATAAGTTCAAACAAGGCCTTTACATGGACTTTGTTCATAGACTAAAGAGAATAGAAAGATTGTTGACACGCAAGGAAAATGATCCGTGAAAGAATACTGAAAAAATTTCCTGTCGTTGGTGACTTGATAGAATGAATTCCGCTGTCTACGAGAACATGTCAGCTGCCACGACAGTCTTTTACATAATTCCATAAAAAAGCTAATACGTAACAAATGCTGATAAGATAATTATAAAAGGAATTGCTTCTCGTCTACTGAATCATCTGCTATCATGAAAGGTATTCTCGTATTTGCTTTCATCTCTGTTTTCAATACCGCTGCCATCACTGGTCCAAGAATGGCCCTCCCTAAGTTTTTTGTAATAATCTCCAATGCCCCCGAAAAAATTTTACTGTCAAGGAGAAGAAAAACGGTGAGATAGAGTAATGAGGATGTACTGTACTGTCAACATTTGGTTGCTGCATCTTCCACATGCCAAGTAGCCTTTAGATTAGCTGATAGAATCATTTACATCGGCATGAAGCTAAATCACTTGCATCTCCTCACCTTTGTAGGAAATGCGTTTGATTTCAACTTGGAAAGAGAAACATCCTTGTACATCAAGTGCACCGCCAGAATTCTTTGAGACGGAAAAGTTGTTGGACAAGAATTTTTTGACTTCATCCATGTCATTAGGTGGAACATTAACATTCGATAAAATGAATCGGAAGTTCTCAGGAAATTCGTCGGTGGGTCTGTCCAAACTATTAAAACTTCCCTTATTAAAGGACGTCTTTAATAAATTTCCAGTAATTTAAGATATCTGTAGATACAGCTCTTGAGGGGAAGAACGAAGCGTTCCCAAGGCTCGTTTATTGGAGGCATAATATTGTTAAATTATTAAAATACCTTTTCAAACGAGTTTCCAATTGGAAACATTGACATCAATTGGAAACTGCAGCAATAGTCTTGGTCGAACATTTTGGGATTTTTGGTACTTATGTGGTTATCTCCCCCACGATTTTCAAATTTGTCTAAAATCAATCGTCACAAAATCATTATAGCCACACATAAGTGAAGGATAGCTTCTACCCACATAAACAAATAAAATTTGTACAATCAGGACAAGTAGGGGTACTTTTGTAATTAGGGGGCAGCTCTCTCTGAATTCTTCTGACCTGAATCGTCTGAGAAGAAAGCACTTGCGTGTCCCCCCAAAAACAAAGTAATTTTCCCGATAACTCATGAAGCGATTTTGACCAGGCCAGATCCCAAACACTATCATTTTTCACTTAAAAATGTGCGCGAAAGCGCAGTGTGTGGTGGGAGGATTTCAAATAGTAGTGCAAATAGTAGTGTATGAGGCGATGAAGAGAGAGAGAGGAGAGAGAGAGATGTATACACGAGTATCAAAAGTGCGTCAAACAGACGAAGTCTCATATTGTGACTTGTCCGGATCTGCATTAAATTTTTGTTTGTTGGTAGAAAAATATGCTTATGTACTTCTGCTTAAAGCTTGGTGACGATTAGTTGATTTTGTTGCAGATTTTAGACAAATTTGCAGACTTGGGGGGGGGGCCGATACCCACAGGTACCCATTCTTTCTGTTAATGTTTTCACCATGAACAAATGAGACTGCCGACAGGACGATTAGCTGCTTTAAACGAGGGGTAGCTCTGTGAATGTATATGTTTGATATCAGAAGCGATCATTAGAGGGTGAATTCAGTGAATAAAAAGAGTCAAATTCCCATTTTGGACTAAGTTTCTCATCTGCTTTCATTGATGATAAACCACAAGTACATTTTACAGGACAGTATGAAAAAATAATGGGACAGATAGGGAATTTACAAATTTCAAATTTTCAGGCATCAGTTTAGAGATCTTTTTTTTAATTTTTTATAATTTCTATTTTCTACGCTTTTACTGAGAAAGTTTTGTCTTTATGTCACTAAATATTTATTTACTTTAAGAAGATCATTGAAAAATTATTTAGGCGATCCGCTTATGTTCAACGCAAGATATACTTCTTCATTTAAATATAACATGTAGAAGTTTCTCATTTTTTTAGAATAAAGAGATAATGTAATAAATTCACCTCTATAACATAGAATAAATCAAAATGATGAAATACTTATTATTTAGTATTAATTCCTTTACTTTACTAAATTCAATAGACAATGCCAATCGAAATGCAATGGAATTCCAGTGAGAGACGTGAATGTGAAAAGAAATGTTTTTATCGCATCAACGTTTCTGCTATAAATCGACAGCTTTCAAAGCATTGGCTTCCTCTCTCAGTAGTGCAACTTCTATACTTGTATCAAGTAAACGAATCAAACTGATTGATCGCAATCAATTCTTCACATCTGACTTCACAATCTTATATGAGCCCATGTAATGTTTCATCTGCTTTTCTTTCCCGACAGGAGTATGAATACCTGTGAAATACTCTGCAAGTGAATGGGTTTTTCTACAATTGTCCAGGGTGTTGACATATCGGACGCATCAAGGCCCATGTTCATGAAGTTGTTCAACTACATTGAAGGCCAGAATGCAGCCATAAATTCAGCCGCATCCAATTTCTTGACCAATACCATCCCCAAGGAAATCAAATTATAGAAAGACGAATAAAACCTGAAGCCTGAAATGCAGATAAAAGACTGGGAATGGATTGACGTTACGACTCAGATTATAAAAGTTTAACATTACATAACGGTTTTTTATTATCCCAAACGTCGTATTCACACGTTTGGGAAAGCTACAATGCTAGATGTCGGTACATAACATCAGTCAACACTACACCAGTACATGCACGAGGGCGTGAACATTTGTAGCACAGTAGACGTAAACTTCTGGTTTGTCAGCGCAAAAGTCGGCGCTAAGTCAGCCTTGTTCACTTGGAGATAGGAAACGTTAGCGTGACAAAGATCCCGGGCGCTAACTTCAGTAACTCCTTGGCGCGAGCGGGAAACCGTCATGAACTCCTTGAAGCGACGCGTGCAAGATATATTTTTGAGATTTTCCACTCAGACACTTTTCCTTTTTAACTAACATCGTTTTTAATCTACGTGCTATGCAACTGCTAGTTTGCGCTTTTTAAAGATATTAATTTTCAAACAACACAATAAAAAATAACAATAAAATATACGAAGAAAGTTTGAAAATCATTTAATCCAAGCATTTCATGTTTAATTATAAATCTAAAAATGACTATTAGTTGGGAACCATGGATGCGAACAATACGCATCAAGCAAAGTCAGCTGAGCTGCCTCAAACTCAATGGTGAACGTGCAACATGCCTTGACTATTAGTCATAATGATGCTGTTATATTATTTTTGTTTAAAACAATTCGGATATACTATCGACTTTATAAAACCGATAGTCATTTTCAAGAGAAGTTCAAACTGTAGTGTGGAAAAGACTTACAACATGGTAGGGAGATTCAATTTTTATGATATACCAGTCATTGTAGATAAGGCCATCAAATCACCGACAGACCAACCCCCATCCCCAAAGTTAGAAATCGTCAGGGATGGGCGGAGGGGGTTGTCTTTCGAATAATGTTCATCAATAGTCTCCTGTCCTCAATTCAAAGCATGACCAACTTTATAATAGATTCTGGACAACAAGAACAGAATTAACTTGCTGCTTCAAAGCAGTCAGTTCTTGGAAGTTAATTGATATACGAGTATTTTCTGACCATTTCAGTGTCAATTCTTTTCATATTTTAGAAGAGAAAAATTTGCAATGTGACAGCGCCATGTGATCAGTCAGTAAATATTCCCGGACAAGGTCCAGCTTGTGACAAGCAACTTCACCAATTGTCTTTCTACGTTCCCACCGGATCTCAAATCCGCCCCAACCGGCTGACTTTCAGCTGCATATATTTATCAATGTTTCCCCTAACATCTGACAGTTTATGTAAAGGTGAGTTCTTCTTTCCCCGATATCATATGAGAAATTATTGCCTCGGTTTTGTTGGTCCTCAACAAAGAATCATTCACAGCGAGCCGAGAATATCATAAAAATTAAAAAATCATCAGATATTTCCATCCGTCCCTCGGAAATTGTCATTGAAAAGTAATTTCGTTGACATTGCACGTTTAGGAATAGATAATGAAAAACTGCAAATAGAGTTTAGGGGATTCAAGCACGAGCGGACATGCAAATCGAACTCTTTATTCAAATTCACATGATTACATGCACTGCTTAACCCATATTAGCCCAAATTCAGAAAGATGCAAACTTCTGTGTTATATGCGTAACTATGGATGCAAAACGACATATATGAATGATATTTTTTTCATTAACATTTTCCGAGCGAAAAAAACGGAAAAAAAAATGGGGTGTCATTTTAACACTGACACTGGGATAAAACGCTATAAGACGGTGTCAGTTAAATGCTGAACGCTGGCAACATATGCTGATTTAAAAGGATGTGGTCAAACCTGAAATCGTGGAATAGTTTGAAACACATCTGGGTGCAAACCTCACATTGCACTTTTCGCACATGTTACACGGTCGTTCCTTTAGCATCCGAATTGTCCGCATCTGACGCTGGGTTTCCTCTTACAGGCCGAGTTGTCCGATGCCTTCATCCGTCAAAGCGAATTTCATTTGGAACTCCTTTCTTTGATGGGAGGTGTTGAATTTGTGTCGCTATTATTCATTTTGAGAAGTACTGAAATTGTAACATTACGATAAAGATATAAGCAAGAAGACACTTTCTAAAAGACAATTACGTACTTGTTGATGAAGGTTTTACTCAATTTGCTACGAGCGGAATTCCAAGGTGGTCAAGAGGACATTTTGAACAGCCAAGTCAAGACCGAAGTGGCAAAGAGGCTCCACCATTTTTTTTGACCTGATGTTTGTCCATGTAGCAGCTCAAGTTACTGATCTACTCGATTCGAACGCCTCCACATTCCGGTATTGTAGGTTTGAATGAGACGCGGGAATCGGAACAGTCGCTCTTTTGCGCTCAGCTCGTAAAAACCGTCCGTTGTGGTTCCCATGGGCAATGCTCCATCAAAAGTCGAAGATAAAAACAACGTCACAGCTTTGTTGTCCTTCCACCGGGAAATCGCAGATGATTGTCATGTCTTTCTAGGACAGTATGTACAGGTGTCGCACTTGGATCTTTCCTTCATTTTTCTGGGTTTCAATGGATCTTTTCAAGTCTCGGTCTCACGGAGTGTTTTCCGGTCGCAGCAATTCCACGTTTACTAAGTTTTGCCAACAAAGGGATACTAGTAAAGAAATTATCTAAAACAAGAAATAAGTGCAGCAAATCTATTCCTGGTATTCATTGAGCAAGTTGATAGAACAACTGACTCTCCAAGGCTCAGTTTTTTGTAGTAGCTTGTTTTCCTTGATAAAGGTAAGAAGCATTCACGTATCTGTAGGTGTTGCAGCCATCCAAACTTGTACCAAAACTTGATGGGCTTCCCGTGCATGTAATTGTCTTGCGCCATGCTGCCATAGTATGGAACCATGGCGTTCATCAATACTCACCGTTTGCTGTTGTACAAAGTTTTTCCTTGCAATTTTCATTCATATAATGAAGAAGGGGGGGTGGGGGGGGGGGGGGTCTAACTTTGGTCAAACATGGCACTATCTCAAGATTATCATTGTCTGCCAAATGAGATATGTCATATTGATTCGAATTGATTTCGACACATGGAACCTGCTACAGCTACGTATCATGCCAACCTGCTAATTTTCCCAAAACTCCTCCTTCCTTGGCAGTGAAAAATATCCAACTAATCAAAAGTATAAGCTAAGAAAAGCTTGAAATCTTCATGATAAATTTGAAACGCTCTCTACCTCTCATAGTGCATATTTATTGCTTTTCTCGCATTTAAACACAATGAGTTCATCCGTAAAAATGTTTAAACAGGTAGATGGGTGAATCATGTCTCGCAATTTTGTACATGCGCATTCCACGGAAACCTTTGATGACCTCTGTTGCTCTCTTCAGATCATTTCGCGTCAGCTTGGCAGTACATTGTTTTTCTTTTCTTATGAGTGGTTCAGATTATTTAATTTCGTGAAAGGTATCGTTTGGGTCCTTCGTCTTCAATGTTCACCTAACACCATAATCTCCAATGGGAACAAGTAATACCGCAGCCGGAGCTAGAAGCAGAGTTCTGCTCATATTTGTGTATGTTTTAAAGTCCCTGCGTCATCACTGTCTCATCTGTCAGTCCTTTGTTTTTGTCATCTGGTGGCACGATGATAATAAAGGAGGCCAGCTTCTGTAACACCAACTCCTCATAAGTTCATGTAGGTAATCCACTGCCTCATTCCAATTCATTCGTCTGCAAGATAAAAATTGTAATTAGTGAGATTTACTTTCGATCGTAAATATGTAACTACGGGAAGAAAAAACTTTTTGATTGTTATGCAACTACATACGTCGAATCTTGCAAGATTCGTGGGTGTACATAGTAGAGTGACTGATTACAGTGTGTACGTTACAGGTCGATTCCCGGTAGCGGCAAATTATTTTTTGTTAATAGTGTGAGATTCATCAATATACTGAAGATTTTTTATTCATAATTACGATTGAAATATTTATGTACAGCAAATAAAACAATTGGAACACAGTGAAATACAACATATAGACCAGCGTCAGTTTTAAACGACAGTTACCTAAATATATCATCCAGCCGTCATTAGACTGAGCATTTTGAAAAATCATAACCAAACTTATGTGATACACATATTTTCTTTCAAAACTGAATGGAATAGATGCACATAATCTATTTAATCATGACGTGTATCATGTCATCCTAAAAAATCAATTTTACTTACCGTTTCATCTATGATGTCTTTGAAGTCGTCATTCTAACATGCAATTGAGATAACCGATACTCATATTCAAAAATATCAATTCTAAACAAAATCATTTAATAAAGTTGACATATACGCTATGCAGACAATAGTAGTCCAAAACAAACTCTATTTCACATCAAGAACGCACAGAAATAGCATTTTTTTTTTTTTTTTTGTAATGTCATTTAAACAGACGGGGTTAATATTGGT
>CAJQUW010008521.1:0-17165 GCA_907163375.1 Prostheceraeus crozeri | reverse complement strand
TAGTATATAGTGTGACATCCGGCGCGACGCTTCGCTTCGCTTTGCTTCGCTTCGCTTGCGCCGGATGTCACACTTTTGCGGGGGTTTTCAAAATTTTCAAAAAAATCAAAATTTCAAAAATTTAGGTAGATTTCAAATTTCACGTGGCCGAAGGGCGAAAATTTAAGTTGTCTCAAAATATCACGTGGTCTAAGAATTTTGAAAATTTAGGCAGACGAAAATTTAAGTTGTCTCAAAATATCACGTAGTCTCAATATACCAGAAGATTGTATTCAAAATATTTATTCAAAATATTCATTTAAAAATGGAAGAAACAAAAGTGGATGAAACAAAAGTGGAAGGAACCTCAAGAATATATCCTTCGTTATCATATGAACGTAGTTCTACTTTAATGGACATTGAAAAGATTAACATTGAAAAAATGAATAAAGAAAAACACAAAGATAGAGTACGTTATATGAAAGATAAGGAATCTCAATTATTATTAAGATTAGAGCATTATAAAAAATTAAGAAAGAGATGGACTAAAGTTAAGAATGTAACACAAGGAATTGGCATATTCTTAACAATAAGTTTAGGTGCTTTGACAATTGTTATATCTTCAGGTGTTTTAGTAATTCCAGTAGTTGCTACAGCTTTAACAGGTACGGGTGTTTTTGCAACTTCACTTGTTACAATGTTAGATAAATCTTTAATAACTAAGAAACGAAAATCATTAAAAACTAAGCATTTACATATTAAAGAAGTCTATGATAAACTACATTACTACTTTCAAAGAGTATGTGATGATAATGTTATTACGTTAGATGAGATTGAAAAATTTGATCAAATAGCTAATGAAGTAAATCAAATATCATTTCAATCACAGACAGAAAAAGTTGATGATAAAAATAAAAAGGATGGCAAAATTTCTAGTGATGCTAAAATTTCTAATGAAGAAAATGACAATTTTTTTTTAGAAGAGCTAAAAACTTTAAGCGAAAATTTAAGCAAAACTTTATTAAACAAAACTTTATTAAACAAAACTTAAAACGAGAAAACTTTAACCGAGAAAACTTTAAACGAAAAGATGTCAAACAACAAAGCAATAAAAAAATAATTTGTTCAGTAAAATGTTTTTGCTGTATTCCAATGTTACCACAAAATTCAAATATTATATTTTAAAAATGGATAAAATTAGAGCTGATAATTTTAAAAGAATAAAACAATTAGAAGAGTTAATAAAACAAAGAAATATTATGAAAGAAAATCATCTTCAACATAGAATGATAAAAGCTGGTATTCAATCTGATATGTTTGAAAAAATGCAGCAAACCGAGCAAGTAAAAACTGATTTTGAGAAAACTATGAAACCATTTAAAACTCTTGAAAAAGAAAGTACAATGATAAACAAATTGATATAACAGATCCAGAGCACAAAACTGTATTAGATGACTATGGATTACTAGAATCAAACATTAATAAGAAATTACCAAAATCTATGCAATTTGAACATTCTATCTCATTTATAGATGGAAAAACAATACCTAGATTTTATCTCGGACAAAAAGAAATATTTCCACAACCTTTTCGAGGTATAATTTTTTCACCAGATAAATCTCCTTTTAATTTAGATAGAAATTTTGTTAATCTTTTAAGAGGAGCAGATTTAAATAATTATGCTGTAGAAGATCTCATAAAATATAAAGCTATGTTAGACAGAGTTGGTGCAGTAAAATCTCTTAGACGTTATAAACAATTAGAAAATTTATTATCAACGGGAGTTAAAGTAGGGAAAGGTTTATCTGAAAAACAGAAAACTGAAACAACCATATTTTTACCAGATGATCCACAAGAATTACTAAATAGATTAAATATTTTAATATCTGCAATAAAAGAAGGACATAATTCTAGTTTCAATGAAATTCATGCTATATTGAAAAGACTGTTAGAAAAGAAGATTCTAAATGAAGAGGATTATAAAAGTATAACCGGTCATCTCTGATGTCTTTAAGGGCTTCGCCCGTAGCTGAAATATGTTGTTGTTTTTAATTTTTTATAAAAAAAAATATTTCATAAAAAAATATTTATTTAAAATTTTAACTAAAAAATGTGTTCAGCAGATTTAGACAAAATTAATAATCATTTAGAAAATTTGACAGAGATTTTGGGTTCATCAAAATTTAGTACGACGTTAAAAATTATAACAACTACTTCATCACACACTTGTAATTTAGAACCCATTCTACATTTGGAACAAAATAAAAATTATCAAATTGCATTGACTAGTTTCTCCACATTTAACACTATTCAAAACGTTATCAAAGATGTGAATGATCAATTTAGATATTCTACTGATAAAGGCAAAACATGGAAAATATTAACTTTTCTTCCTGGTTCTTACGAAGTTGAAACAATATCAAATGAAATTAAGAGACATTTAGGTATACCATTTAAAGATAAGAAACAATTACATTTTGCAGTTGAACCGGCAGTTAATAAATTTTCTCTTACTTTAGACGAAAATCATCAAGTTGATTTTAATCATGATAGATCATTGTCAAAGCTATTAGGATTTAATAAACAAACCTATAGTCAAGGTTATCATTTAGGTGAGAAGATTCCAAAAATAACTGAAATAAATTCAATTGTTGTACATTGTGACATTATTGAAGGAGGATATATAAATGGTAAATTATCAAATTTAATATTCAGTTTTCCAGCTTTTACTGTACCCATTGGTTATAGATTAAATGTATTTCCACAAACATTAATATATTTTCCTATTACAAGAAAAACTATTAACAACATTAACATTAGAATCACTGATGAAAAAGGACAAGAAATAAATTTTGGAGGTGAAGAGATTATGATAGATCTTTTGGTTCGGGAGGTATAAACTCCCACGCGAAGCTAGAGAAGTTTAATTTTCTTCTTCTTTAGAAACAAAAAATAAAAAAAATAAAAATAAATTTTTTTATTAAAAAATGAGTGAACTACCTCCATTAAATAAAAAAAAACTTAAATTTAATCATCATCCAAATTTATCTAATAAAGTTTTGTCAGTTATTTGTGGAAGATCAGGATGTGGAAAAACATATCTATTATTTAAAATTTTAACGACTCCAAATTTTTTGGATTATAACAATCTTATAATTTATACAACAACAGCAGAACAACCCGTCTATCAATTTTTAAAATATGGATTTGAAAATAATCTTAAAAAAACTGCAATTGCTTCATTATTCAAAGAATATGAAAAATCTGAAGATGAAGAAGAAATAAGTTCGTGGTGTGAAGAAGCAACAAAAAATAATCAGTTAGTAGAATCTAATAAAAATAAGCACATAAAAATACAATTAATAGATGATAGTGGTAATATGCAAGATCCTAGTAAACTAGATAAAACAATGAAACATTGTGTAATTTTTGATGATTGTGTTAATGATAGAAATCAGTCAGTTCAGAGAAATTATTTCACAAGAGGTAGACATAATAACTGTAGTGTATTTTATTTAACACAAAGTATGTATTCATTAGACGGAAGTGTTATTAGAAAGAATGCAAATATATTTATACTATTTGAAATAAATGCAAGAAACTTAAGTGATTTGTTAAGAGATTTATGTGTAAGAAATAAAGATTAATTTAAACAATCGTGTAACAATGCTTGGTCAAAAGATTATGGATTTATCACAATTAATATTGATAAAAAAATTCATGAAAGAGTTATAGAAAATATTTTCGAGGAGTGATCGAACGGAGTGACCGAACGGAGTGGCCGAATAATTTTTTCTTATAAATTTTTTGTTAATAAAAATTAAAAAAAATATGTTGAATGATTATAAGATAGAGCATGTACCAGTTTTAAAAGATTATCGTCATCCTACAAATCCTGTAAATTCGAAGAAAGAAGCTAGATTTTATTATCATCATAAATACGTAGCGCTCGTTACAGATTATAAAACAAAACATGGTATTAAACCGTGTGTTAAAACAAAAGACTTTCCACTTTGTTTAAGAAGTTTCCGAGTATTTTTGGCGTATAATAATTTATGGTGGTTGGTTAAGAAAGAACATTTAACAGCACATGAATTAGAAACATTACATCAATTACATATTCCTGTGTATATGCAAAAACGGAACCGAGGTTCTATGTAAAAATTCATTTTTTCTTTTAAAAAATATGAATCGTGAAATGTCTCTCGGACAAACGTCTAGGATTGATGAATTAATCAAGAAACAAACTGCTGAGTTTGATGCACAAATTAAACATAGTAAACGTAGTAAACGTATTAAAAAACAGAAACGTACTAGGCGTAGTATTAGACGTAATACTAAAAAACAGAAACGTGGAACAAAAGAAATATTAGAAACTCCTATTAGTGATATCTTTTTTGATGATAGAATTAAGGATGAACTTGGTGATGATTTATGTAATTTATTTAATCCAAATGAAATTAAATATGAAAATGTATCTTTTATTAATGTAGTAAATGATATGCGGAAACTTTTAGCAAATGGTAAAATTATTAATTTACTTGGAAAAGTTGTTAAAGATCAGGAAAATATAATTCAAAATTTTTACGTAACCTTCTATAATAAAAAATCATTTGAAACATGGTTTTCGAATCTGGATGAGAAATCCGATGCTAACGAATGGATTTTTACAGGTAATATTAAATATGAAGATTTTGGAATGAAGTTAGTACAAAGATCGCATAGAGGGGCAGGGATTAATATGAAATATAGAATCAAAGAATATTTCGGTGAATATTGTTATATTCCTTCTGAAGATTTTTGTTTTATTAAATGTTATAATGTTTTACGAGGTTTTAATGAAGAACAAGGAGAAATGATGAAAGAAATGTTTAATAATTTTTTATATAAAGAGAAAGCCACATCCAGAACAGGAGTAATGTCAAACTGTAAATTTTCTCAATTCAATAAATATTTTGGAGAATGTGTTCAATATTATAGTCCTGCCAATCGTCATTTAAATCCTAGAGGAATTGAAACGTTTCATAATTATGTTTATTACAATTATTTTCACGCAGGTTCAACAATTGGTCACTATTGTTTAATTAATAAATCTCATAAATTAAAAGCTATTAGAGAAATTGAAAATAATTTCAAACCCATATATAAAACAGTTACTGATGAAAATCTAACAACGCGTCCATATAAAATCATAACAAAGAAAAAAATTGACTATGGTTCAACATATATTTGGGATCTCGAAACTTTTCCCGATCCTAACTGTTCAACAGCTCATCCTATTCCTTACGCTGTAGGAGCTATTAATTTTAATAAATTTATATGTTGTTTACCGAAACAAAGATTGAAAGAATTAGAAACACGTTTGCTAAGTGATATGATTAAAATTAAACGATCAAAAGATGAAGATGAAATTAAAAAACTTAAAAAACAGATTAATGAGTATAATAATTTAACTGAATTAGAATTTAATAAACTTCAAAATTGTGTGAAAATATTTACGAGAACTGAGGATGATGAATGTTCGATCGGGGGAAACCCAGAGGACGTATGTCCGATCCATCAATTTTTTAAAACTCTTGGAAAATTTAATTATTCTAGAATAACTTTAATAGCTCACAATTCATCAGGTTTTGATTCCTATTTTCCGATAAAAGCTAATTTTAAATTATCTAAACCGCCTCTTAAAACTTCAAGAGGAATATTGACTGCTTCATTACAAAATCCTTATACAACTGAATGTGTTAGTAGATACATTCAAAAATCTTTTAGATTTAAAAACAATATGAAAAAAGATTCACCTTCAGGTAAATTAGCACTTCAAACTATTATAATGAAATGTAGTTATCAACATGTAAAAACAAGTCTTTCTAAATGGTGTGAGAATTTTAAAATTCCTACGAATGTGTGTAAATTAAATTATGAAATTGGAGACATAACACATGAAAATTATAAAGAAAAAGAAAATGAATGGAGACCATATTTAGTTAACGATATTCTTTCTTTAGCTTTTTGTATCTACAAATATAATAATGTTATGCAAGATTTAGTTGGTGAAGATATAACTACTAATTTGACATCCTCTGCTTTAACATTTAACGGTTGGATGAAAAGCGTACAAAATGACAATATAAATATTCATTCTCATATAGATTTATGGGCTAGAAATTATATTAGAAAATCTGTTAAAGGTGGAAGAGTTTCAGCAAATATAAGAAAATACATATCGCCATTTTGTAGCATCTTGTTACCAATATTAAAACAGTATTTACCTGGTCGCTACGCTGGTGGGGTTTTGTCCCCTGGAAATAATTTAATAGATTTAATGAAACAGTATCGAGATTTAGGAGATAAACTGAAATTTGTAAGAAAATTTCAAATCAACTACTTGAACAAAAAAATGAATTTCTAATGGCTTTTGATGCAACATCTTTATATCCATCAGCTATGTATGATGAAAATTCAGAATACCCTAAAGCTGAATCAGCTAGAAAATTTCGTCAAGAAGAAGAGCGGGAAATAGTATATAAATTTAATACTCAAACATTTAGACCTAAAACTGGAATATTCTCTGTTGTGTTTCAATATCCGAATGATATGTTTTTCCAACCAGTTCCTATTAAAGATAAAGTTAAAAATCAAAATAATAATTCTCATGTAAAAGTAATCAGGTTTAGAAATGGTATATGTTATGATGTATTAACTTCTGTTGACATACAAGAAATTGTTAGATGTGGGGGGAAAATCTTACATATTACTGATGGTATAATTTATGAAAAAAATCATCAAGTTTCACCATTTCGAAATTATATTGAAAAACTTTTTAATTTGAGAAAAAGATATAAAACAGAAGGAAATACTGTAGGTGATGAGTTAATTAAATTATTGATGAATTCGCTATATGGCAAAACTGTGCAAAAAGATATAACCACTAAATATCATTTATGGAATGAGAATACATTGAGAAAAAATTTCACTCAAGAAGTAAAAGATTATGAAAAATTAAATGATGAACAATATTTAGCGAAAGTAGAAATGGAAGATGATGAATTTCTCAAAACTAATATTGTAAAAGATGGGAAGACGTCATTCATGCCATCACACTTAGGTTCTTTCATTCTTTCTCACTCTAGAAGAATCATGAATAACTTTATTTTAGAAATTAATGGTTTCAAAGAAAAATACATTCATTATACAGATACTGATTCAATATATATTTCCAATGAGCTCTTTAATAAATTAGACGCTGCTGGATATGTTGGAGGAGAATTGTGTCAAGGGAAAAATGATTATGGAAATGGTGGAATTATTTTTGCAATGTTTATTGCACCTAAAGTAAAATACTGTATTACTGTAGATGAACAAGGGAGACTTAGTGAAAAGAAAACATTCAAAGGATATTCACAAGATAAAGTAAAAGTAGAAGATTTTCTAAAATTATATTCGGGGAAAACATTATCGACTACAGTTAATAAACCATGGAAAAGATCTTTAGAAACTGGAATTAGTATTCCTGATAAAAATAATAATACTGAAGAAAAAAAATTTTCTGGTCAAATAAATATTCTTAAACGTCAAGCACCAGATGAAAATGAAATTATGTTACCTTATAACGGAGAAGATATTCAAGCTGAAATATTTCAAACAATCATCTGTGAGAGTAATTTAAGTGATGATGATGACACGTGGGAATAATAATTTTTTTATTACATCTAAAAATTTTATAACATCTAAAAAATTTATTACATCTAAAAATTTTATAACATCTAAAAAATTTATAACATCTAAAAATTTATTACATCTAAAAATTTTATTACATCTAAAAATTTTATTACATCTAAAAATTTTATTACATCTAAAAATTTTATTACATATGAAAATATATTTATCGAATATTTTGTTATTTTCTATTAAGTTTTATCATATTAAGTTTCATCATATAATGTTTTATCAAAAGATAATTTAAATTTTTTTTCACTAACTATTGATTCTTCATCATCATCATCAATTGATTCTTCATCATCATCATAAATTGTTTCTTCATCATCATAAATTACACTTTTTGGTATAGGATGCCCTTCCATGATAGGATACCATTCTCTTATTGGAATATCTAATTCTAAATTACATCTTTTATCTGTTAATAATATAATAGAGAAAAATATTGGTCTTTGATCTCTTTTGGAAAATTTAATAACACCACCATAATCTGAATCACTTTTAGTTTTTATTAAAGATGATAAAATTTTAAATTGATTAGATGTAAATCCTAATTTAAATTTTGTAGACCCGACACATAGTTGTCTAACAGTATCTTCAACTATACCATCATTATTATTTTCAATTGTAAGAAAATGAAATTTAGATAAATTTTTATAATTACTAATATTTTTATAATCTTTTTTACCATTTACACCTTTTTCAGATGTTACAGAATCATCATTATTATCATAAGATTCTTTAAGATCGGGCAAAGCCCTAGAATCTTCGGTTCGTTTATTATGATTATGATTATGGTCATTGTTAATAGTATAAGGTGTTGACCACATATAAATTTTCTCTTGTTGAGCTAAACCATTTATATAAGATTTTAATAAATTAATATTTAAGTTTGAATATAATCCTATATACGTATCATCATCATATCTTTGCGGCATTTCTAATGTTTCTTGTTTATAAATTGTATCTCTATAATAAACTTGACATAATAATTCTTCATTATGTTTTTTACTCTCTATGTGAATGTTATATTGATTTTGATCGTCAACAAATAATCTAATTTTTTCTTTCGAAAAAGATTTTAATTTTTTAACTAATTCTTTAATATTGATATAATTAATAATTTTAGTTTTTCTATCCAATCAGTATTACTAATTGGTAACACTGCTCTAATAAATCCATAAACATTATTATGACCTATTATAACCATATTTTCTTTATTTAATTCAACATAAGCTACATCATTATATTTACTTACAATCTCCATAAATTTAATAAATGGATCCCCTGGAAATAAACAATAATTAGTTTCTATAGAAGGTAAACCTTTAGTCTGTTCTCTAAATATTTCGGCTTGTAATTGAAATAAAATATTAACATCTATACATGGATTATTATTATTATTATTAACAAAACATTTATTTTCAAATCCCGTTGATCTCGTCGAATAAGAAGAACAGGATGATGCGGGCGAATATAATTTTTTTAAATTTGGATTTTCCATTTTTTTATTTTTATTAGAAAAAATTTTATTTTTTTATTGTTAAAAAATGATGTTACCAAATGTTGGTGGAGGTGCATATATCCCGAATAATCGTGAATTAGAAATAGAGATAGAAAATTATATTATGAAAACTGGAGACGTTTTATCTGGTCCATTGCATCTTTCTATTCTTCCACAACAAAATACAGAGTTAACAAATAAACAATATGTTGATACACAAATCAATGATTTAAAGGAAAAATATATAAACGATGTTTTGGTTCCACTGATGAACG
This sequence comes from Prostheceraeus crozeri, assembly GCA_907163375.1. NCBI lineage: Eukaryota > Metazoa > Platyhelminthes > Polycladida > Euryleptidae > Prostheceraeus > Prostheceraeus crozeri. The sequence continues at coordinate 7,691 of CAJQUW010008521.1, read as the reverse complement.
AATTAAAGTTGCTAAAACTTAATGACAAATCATTAAACGAAAAATTATTAAAACTTGATAAAAAGGATAGAGAGCTAGAAGCAGATATAGCAAAACTTTTTAAAAAGATTTCAGAACAATCAAAAATTTTAATATTACTTTCTATAAAGTTAAAATCTGCTGTAATTAAAAATAAACATCAGATAAAAATGTTAAAAGAACAATTAGAAGATGAAATAGAAAAACTTCCTGAAAGAATTAAAAAAAATTTAAAGCAGTTACAAACTACATTCCAAAAAAGTGTTGATGAATTAAGTTCTAAAATTACTCAACAAATGAAAAAGATGAATAGAATAATAAATGAAGTAAACTCACTTAATGAAAAAGTTGATAAAATGAAAAATCTTAAAATCAATTTAGAAAATGAATTAAAGATAAATTTACAAGAAAACTCTAAAGAAAATAAAGAACAGTTAGATTCTGTTAAAAGACAATTAGATGTTCTTAAAATTAAGTTAAATGCTCTTAAAACGGCGTTGAAGATTAATCAGCAGAAAATGCAAGTTAATAGAAAAGAAATTAAAGTACATCACACGCTGCTTGACGCAATAGATAAAGTGCAACAGTCAATTAATAAAGTTATCTCGAAGTTGTTGTCCATTCACAAACGTAAATCTTAGCGTAAATATTAACGTAAATATTTTTTCTCAAAAGTCAAATTTAATCCTAAAAAATGCCTATAATTTATAAACACAATCTTAAACATTTTGCATCAAATAATAAAATTGCTCATGAACCATCTCAGAAACCTGTGTACCATTATGATAGTAGAGAAACTGTCGGAACACAAAAGTTCCTAGGCACCGCAGGTGCCGTCCAAAAAGAAGGGGATGGCATCTTTTCTGGTATTGGAAGTATCGTTAACTTGATAAAAAATAATAAAGATTTGATTACATCTGCCGCAAAAGGAGCAGCTGCTATAGGTAGTACAGCTAGTGCAATATCAAATGCTGTCAAGTCTCAAAACGAATTAAAACAACTAGAAGCTATTCGTAAACTTAGGAATGATTCTGAAGAACTAAAAAAATTAAAAAAACTTTCAGATGAAACAAAGAACAAAATTGCTAACATAGCTGTGGATGGTGATAGTAAACATAATGAAAAAACAATTGAAGAAATAAGAGGTAATGGCGTGAGCAGCAACCTTCGGTCTAACCAGCAAAGCTGTAGCGGAGCTGTTCTAGCAAAATTCTAAAATTATATTTAGTAAAATTCTAAAATTATATTTTAGTAAAAATTTTTTTTCTGTCTGTGAGAAAAACAAAAAGTCAAATTATTTCTTATAAAAATGCCTTCGCTTATCGAAAATAAATTTAGATTAGATGATCCTCCGTTCACCAGTTACAATCAAAAAAAGAATGACTATATAAGAATTGCTATGAATCCCGGATCTTCCAGTAGAGTAAACACTGGAGGTGATTTAATTTTTGAAGTTGATAATCAGCAGAGCTATTTATATTTACCTGATTCATTTTTACACTGTGAATATTCTTTATATAGTGATGCTAATTTTACAACACCATTACCAGATACCGATAATATTACACTAGAGAATAATTTTTTTCCAAGATTATTTACACAAATGCGTTTAGATGTTGCAACTCAAAATATAGAAACAATAAGTGATTCCCCAGGTGTAATTGATACAATGCTTAGATTTATAACAATTGGTGAAAATAATAAAAAGCATGAAATGGAAGGTTGGTTTCCTGATACTAATGATGGTATAATTATTGATGATTTAACTCACGCTGGAACAGATGCAGCAGGAATTGCGAAAGATGTAGAAAATATTGCAAAACATTTAAATAAAACAAATAATGAAGCATATAAAGAAAGACGTGAATTTAACAAAAAAAGTAAACAGACAGTAAATTGGTCATTGTCTCCATTATTCGGATATTTAGATTATGATAAAATATCATATCAATTAAAATTTAAATTAATAATTCATCGTACAGCAAATAATGAATTAATCTTTTTTGGTAAGACTGAAAAAAAAGCATATTTAAAAATTGATAGACTTGAATGGTGGATTAAGCATATTACTCCTAGTTTAGAGATTGAAACAGCTATTGCAAAAAGATTAAATACTAACAAACCAATTCCAGTAAATTTTCTAAAGAGAACTGCTAGTTCAGTAACTTTTTCCGAACAAAGATTTAACTGGCATTTTACTAGAACTGCGAATACCCCAAGATATTTATTACTAACATTTCAAAGAAATAATTCTCCAAGTTTTGATAAGAACAATAATATCTTCCATATTAATACAATTCGAAGTTTACAAGTTTCATTAAATCAAACCCGTTATCCAATTGATCCATTAAGATTCGATGATACCAATAATCAATTTATGGAAGGATATGATTCTTATCGAAATCTTTGTATAGAATTTGGAGTTGAACCACAATTAACTCCTGGAGATTGGAGACATTTATATCCTGTTTTCTGTTTCGATTTAAGTGCACAATCTGAAGATATTATCAAGACTGGTTGTGATGTTACAATTAATATTGAAAAAAAAGATTCCACAACTTCATTGATGGCTTATGGTTTATTGCTAGAAGATGTAAAATATTCTATTGAAATTCTTAATGGAAAGATGGTTAGGATCGGCTAAAGCCAGAGGAGCTTCGCTCCGATAGGTTAAAGCCCAAGACTTAGTCAATTAATTAATTTTTTCATAACTAGAATAGATTAAAATTTTTGGTAACTTAAAATTTTTTGGTAACTTAAAATTTTTTCATAACTAGAATAGATTAAAAAAATTCTTAACTTATAATTTATTCATAACTAGAATAGATTAAAATTTTTGATAACTTAAAATTTTTTTATTAAAAATGTCGCAAGCGAAAAGTAATAATAATAAAACTGTTGAATTAAAATTACGTAATATTGTTGACAAAAATACCCCTAAAACTATTACTATTAATAAAAAAAAGTATTACATAAGTAAACCAATGATAGAGAATATTCAATTACAAGAAGAAAAGAATGGTGGAATTCTCCCATTAATTCCACTAATAATAGGAGGCATAGCAGCTGCAGGAAGTGTTGCAGGTGGGACAGCTGGTATTGTCCAAGCAGTAAATAAAAATAAATCAGAGAAGGCAGCATTAGAAGAACAAAAACGACATAATAGAGAGTTAGAGAAAGTTGCTAGGGGCGAAGGACTAGTAGATAATTTTATTAGTAAATTAAAATTAGTTGATGAAGGAAAACGAGTTCTTAAAAATATTCTCCACAATGTTGATGATTTAATTGAAATTAAAGAAACTAAGGATGGTTCTGGAATATATCTAAGTCCTAGTATGATTCGGTAATAACCTCAGGACCTTTGGTCCATAAGGTAAAACATTTATTTTATCTTTTAAAATGAATTCTACAAATTCCGAAAATTTAACTAAATTAAAAATTTCTAATTTAGATTTATTGAATTATCTATTAAACAAAAATAAAAACTCAAACTGTCAGCATATTGGAGGTGACAAGAACAAAGTTCCATACCACTTCGGTGGTGATATACAAAAAACATTAGAAAACTTTCCTGGCTTTATTTGGAGTAAATATTCGAAAGAAAAACATCTTCCTGGTCATTCATATACTGGTCCAGGAACTCGATTAGATATAAGACTAGATGAGAATAATAATCCGAAACCAGGTGAAGAACCGATAAATAGAGTAGATGCCGCAGCTTACAGGCATGATTTAGCTTATCGAAATCATGATCTAAGTTCTCGACATGCAGCTGATAAGAAGATGATTCAAGAATTAGATAGTATTCAAAATCCTACATTTAGAGAAAAAATTGAAAGAATGTTTGTTAAGAAAGCTTTACAAGCTAAAATATTATTCGGTCAGGGTTTAAATGAAACGACAGCAAATGAAACGACAGCAAAGCTGTCTGAGAGCAACGCTCGAACCTACGCCTCCGAAATTCATAAAGAATACAGAAGGCCTAAATATTTATTGAAAGTAAAAGTATTTAATAAAGATGATATTTGGAGTGCTGATCTTATTCATATGCCTAATGAAAAAGATTATAAATACGCATTGACCGTTATAGATTTATATACACGATACGCTTGGGTAAAACCTTTAAAAAATAAAAGTGGTCTATCAGTTAAATATGCGTTTGAAGAAATCTTTAAAGAAAGTAATAGAAAGCCAAAAAAATTGTTTGTTGATAAAGGATCGGAATTTTATAACAGAAACGTTCAGCCACTATTTGAAATTGTTTATTCAACTGAAAACGCTGGGAAGGCCGTAGTGATAGAAAGATTCAATCGGACGTTAAAAAATAAATTATTCAAGAAATTTACTCAGCAAGGAAATCAGAAATGGTTAAAAATATTACCAGGAATTGTAGAGCAGTACAATAATAAAGTTCATTCAGGTATTGAAGAAACTCCAAAGAATGCTTCTGACGACCCTGATCTAGTACGAAAGAAAATATTCGAGAATAATAATTTGAATGAGAGTAATCCGAATTTGCAGAAACTTAAGCCGAAATTTAAAATTGGAGATAGAGTTAGAATATTTAAATATAAGAATAAATTTGAAAAAGGTTTTGTTGGTTATTGGACTAAAGAAATATTTGAAGTTTGCAAAATAAATAAAACTTATCCGATTACTTATGAAATTAAAGATTTAGATAATGAGGATATCAGAGGTCGTTTTTATCAAAATGAATTACAGAAAACAGAGCCTTAACCTTTAGGTGGCGCTTTAGCTAGCTTCGTTTGAGTTATAGATTGTTTAACTCTAACATAATATCTAGAAATGGTACTCCTTTTTGTAATTTGTACAAAACGTATAAACATAATTGACCACAATAGGTAGTGCCTGGTGTTTGAATTTGAAACGTATTGTATGTTCCCGTTCCAAGTAATTCTTTTACTTCATTTGTAGGGGGCAAACCGTATGAATCAAAATAATAATTATCTCCGTTTTTACTAAAAATACCTGCTGACCAATGTACACCTTTTTCATCTGACGTATGAAGATTTGTTATGAAATTTACAGTTATTGATGGAACTTTTTTCCGGGAACTGAAGGTTCCTGTTGGCTTATTTTTTAGGAATTGTTATTCGTCTCTCATTAGAACATGAAAATTCTTTATTCCTAATCGATTAGCGATTTTCTTTAGGTCGAAATTCGTTGTCGTTTGTGTTCCATATAATTTCAAAAACTCATTTATGTTGCTCATTTTATAATAAAAAAAATTCTTAAGGGACCCCTAGAAGACAGAAGGGAGGGGGTATTGATTTAAAACTGTTCTCTAATGATGTCTTTCCTTACTACTTAGTCAGAAGGGAGGGGGTATTGATTTAAAACTGTTCTCTAATGTTGTCTTTCCTTACTACTTAGTCAGACGGGAGGGGGTATTGATTTAAAACTGTTCCACAATGATGACTTTCCTTGCTACTTAGTCAGAAGGGAGGGGGTATTGATTTAAAACTGTTCTCTAATGTTGTCTTTCCTTACTACTTAGTCAGACGGGAGGGGGTATTGATTTAAAACTGTTCCACAATGATGACTTTCCTTGCTACTTAGTCAGAAGGGAGGGGGTATTGATTTAAAACTGTTCTCTAATGATGTCTTTCCTTACTACTTATTCGATTTTGAAATGATTTAATTTAATCTAAATTAAAAACGTTACATTGTTACATTTTATTCTTATGAACTCTTGTTAAGAGGATATTGATTGTTTTATCTGTATTAAGACATTAGCAACATCTGTTACCAAATTTCTCAACATGAACAGCTGCTACAAGTTTAAGCTATTCAGTATGAGAGAATTCTTTATGACCCGCATAACTCATGACTTTTCACTTGAACAGCTGCTGCAATTATTCCACGTATTACTGCGTGCATTCATTCTGTGAGCGTTCTACGAGAGTGTGTCTGCTTACGAATCATCTGTGACCTTTATCTATTTTGGTCAATTTCATCAGCGACTTTCAACAATTTTATTTTTATCATAATTAATTCACTACGTTTTTAACGAAAATGGCACGTTCAAGCATCGCCTTTGCCGATTTGAAAAGAAAAATTTCAGACACTATTGTGAACGAAGATCAACGGGAGAAGTGTATTGAGATGCTAACAGAATTTCAGGAGAAATATCTTAAACCAAGGGAAGAAGAAGACATCCACGCATCAAAAACATTCAGAGAATTTTTAGTGATAAATCGATTTGAAGACACATTGCAAGATAACGCCATCAATATCAGTTCAAACGATAATTTTGAAGAAGAAATTCAAAGAGACATCTTGGCATCAGAGCTAACTAATTATTTAGCACATTTAAGAAGAGAAGAAGACATTTCGGTGAACAATACTGTGAAGTTATCGTTGTTAAAAGGAAGAGCTTTGACTGCAATCCGGGGAAGTGGCCATGTTTGTAAACAATTAGGTTATTCGAGAGGCTATAGCATCTTTTTAAGAAAATTTTATAAACTATATTTACGATTTCCGTTTATTAAGAACTCGACGGAATCTATATCATTTTTCAAAAGGAACTTCGCTATTATTGACTCGTATCTTCGCCATGGGAGACACCGCCCAACCCTTGATCAAATTTTAAACTCAATCAATTGAAACGGTAAGCTACTCCCAATAGATAATAGTACTATGACCCTTCCCTTATTTGAATTTACGAGAAACAATTGTATCATGGCATAATACATTTTCTAGTCAACATATTTTATTCGTTGTAAACCATGCTACTTGTCCTCATTGGTTTTATAGTACTATGACCCTTCCCTTATTTTACTCATACAGAAACAATTGTATCATGGCATAATACATTTTCTAGTCAACATATTTTATTCGTTGTAAACTATGCTACTTGTCCGCATTGGTTTTATAGTTCTATGAGCCTTACCTTATTTTACTCATACAGAAACAATTGTATCATGGCATAATACATTTTCTAGTCAACATATTTTATTCGTTGTAAACCATGCTACTTGTACATAGTACTTGTCTGTGATGTGAATAAAATATTTCAAAGATGGAAATGTGTTTTCATTTTGTATCGAGTTAAAGCAGTAGCAACTACTGGAATTGTAAGAACGCCAGATGAAATGACAATTGTTAAAGCATTAGACCATCTCTTTCTTAATTTTTTATAATGCTCTAATCTTAATAATAATTGAGATTCCTTATCTTTCATATACCTAACTCTATCTTTGTGTTTTTCTTTATTCATTTTTTCAATGTTAATCTTTTCAATGTCCATTAAAGTAGAACTACGTTCATATGATAACGAAGGATATATTCTTGAGGTTCCTTCCACTTTTGTTTCATCCACTTTTGTTTCTTCCATTTTTAAATGAATATTTTGAATAAATATTTTGAATACAATCTTCTGGTATATTGAGACTACGTGATATTTTGAGACAACTTAAATTTTCGTCTGCCTAAATTTTCAAAATTCTTAGACCACGTGATATTTTGAGACAACTTAAATTTTCGCCCTTCGGCCACGTGAAATTTGAAATCTACCTAAATTTTTGAAATTTTGATTTTTTTGAAAATTTTGAAAACCCCCGCAAAAGTGTGACATCCGGCGCAAGCGAAGCGAAGCAAAGCGAAGCGAAGCGTCGCGCCGGATGTCACACTATATACTACTGACCATTGGG
>CAJQUW010008520.1:0-158969 GCA_907163375.1 Prostheceraeus crozeri | reverse complement strand
CAGCTGATAGCAAGCCGTAGAGAGCTTGATTCACCAGCGTTTGCAATGGAGATGTTTAGAGGCCACCCATGACAAGATAGCTAAGACTCAACCGATTGGCGTTCAAAGGTGCTACGTTGAGAACTGTGTCAAATGCCCAACATGAGACATGAGTTGTCCCAGCGGTTACGGTCTAAACTATGACACACTCCCTTGCCACACTTATCACTACGGCATCGTCCGCCGTCCCGAAGGAACACCCTGTCAGTGGAATATTACAGCAAAACTCTCCATGTCTTGCTCGCTTTCAGTGAAAAGCCGCTTATACCATGAGAAGACTGGCTCAGACATCATTAAAAATCATCTAGTTGACTTCAGCAGGGTCGAAAACCCCAGAAAACCTCCAAAACTATGTAGTTGTATTTAAATTTTTTCAACTTTTTTAGCTACCTAACTTACGACATTTTATTAAGTAGGTCTATCACTTAGAGCAGGGGGAGGGGTCAAATAGCAACCGAACCTTTTTTGAAATCATAAGTCATAAACGGACCTTGTTGAAGTGTAGAAGCCAAAAGTTACTAAGCCCTTTTAAAGTTTTTGGAGGAGTAGTCTATTATTATTGCCTGGAGGACGAGGAAGTCGTTAATACGAAGCCTATCTCCTGGTCCATGGGCTAACCTGCTAAGTCTGACCGCCTTAGCTGATATCAGCAAAGAATTTTCTAAGTCGGTTTCTTACAGGAAAACCGGGAATTTTGGAAATGATCCGAAGATATCATCAGGAGAGTGAGGAGCTCATGAGAGAGAGAGGTCGACCTACATTACCTATGACCTATTCCGCTCTTTCTTATAATGAAAAGTCTCTTCTCTGTCGGTTCGTTCGCTCGCGCTTAATCGCTTATTATATAGTTGTGTGTGCGATCTCGCTGAGGGCGGGCGACGATCAGCTGATGACGCCGCAAAACCACCCATCATAAAAACTTTTAAACCCATTATCTCCAGGTTCTTGTGCTTCCGATTGACTCTAATTTTGAGTTAGTGTCACGTTTTTCTCGCTCTCCCCCCTTTCATTTAAGACATCCCTCGACCTTACCCTCAACGATGACCAGAAAAGCCGAGATGAAAAAACTCTTGTCGTTTTTTCAAAAAAAATAAAAAAAAGTTCCAAAAATCTTGGAAAGAAAAGGAAGGAAAAATGCACACAAAATATCGATTTTTAACAAGCTTCATTTGGTTTCGGAGCCTGCCACGCATCTGGAAAAGAAAAGGGATCCTTAGAGAACAAATGCGCGGTCTTGCCCCTTTAAAGAAAACCGGAGCTCTCTTCTTGATTCTGAACAAACTTTGGTCTTCTTTTCGACCATTTTAGTCACAGTTTGAGTCCGTCGTTTTGGGGGGGGGGGAGGCGGGGCGGGTTTTCGGGGGGGGGGCGGTTTTTGTTTTTTGTTTTTTTGCGGGCCGGTTTGGCGGGGTTTTTTTTTTTGTGTTGGGGGGGCGGGCGCGGGGCGGTTCGGTGTTTTTTTTTGGGTGCGGGGGGGCGGGGCGGGGGGGGCGGCGGGCGGCGGTTTTTTGGGGGGCGGTTTGGGGGGGGCCGCGTGGGGGGCGGCGCGGTTGCGTCGGGCGCGGGCGGCGGGGCGGTTTTTTTTTTTTTTTGGCGGTTTTGTTTTTTTCACCGAAATTCCTCTCACCGACCAACTTTTTTTGACGACAAAACCGATGATGGGATGGGGGCTGGGCTCATTTCCAACATTTTGAATATTTTTTTGTTTTTTACGATAAAAAAAAATACCTAAGTTGTCCGATGAGGAGAGGACACGTAGTATAGTGAGTCTAAGTGTTATAGTATTGGTTGAACATTTTCGAAAAAACAAAAAAAAAATTTTTGGAACGCGGAACACGAATTTCAAACTGGATGATGTAACCTTGATTAGAAGTGTGTTTCACAGGATTCTGAACATCTTTTTGGTCTTTTGACCAATTTAGGTCTGTTGAGGTGTTTGGGGGGGGGGGTGGGGGCGCGGCGGGTTTTTTTTTTCAAACGACCCCGAAAACTTCACCGACCCAACTTTTTTGACGAACAAAACACGATGGGGCTGGGGTCTCGGAGTGGTGGAGCTCAATTCCAACATTTTGAAAAAAAAATTTTTTTCGCGATAGAAAAAATCCTATAGTTGTCTCGAGAACCACCGTTAGTTGAAAAACATTTTCGAAAAAAAAAAATAAAAAATATTTTTTGGACGACGAAATATTTCAACCTGAAAACCTTGATTAGAAGTTTGTTTCACATTGATTTTCTGACACAAATCTTTTTGGTCTCTTTTCAATCCAATTTAGTCAGTTTTGAGTCGTTGGGTGGGGGTTGGGGGTGGGGGGGGCGGTTTTTTGCGGGCGTGTTTTTATCACCGAAAACTCGTTCACAACGCACCCAAACTTTTTGGACGAATAAACACGATGGGAAATGGGGTGTCTCGGAACTCCATTCCAAACACTTTTGAAATTACCTTTTAATTTTTTTTTTTACGAAAAATCCTAAGTGTCGGAGACCACCGTCAGTTGGAATGTATCGTTGACCACCATTTTCGAAAACCCCAAAAATTTTTGGACAACGAATTTCAACCTGGGAAACCTTTGATCGAACGCGTTTGTTTCACATGATTCTGGAACAACTTTGGTTCTTTCTTTTCGATGTAATTTAGTCAGTTGAGTCGCTTTGTAGTGGGGAGGGGGGGGGGGGGGGCGGGGGGGGGGGGGGTGAGGGGGAGTGGGGGAGGGGGGGGGAGGGGGCGATGGCGGGGGGGGGGGGGGGGGGGGCAATTGTGGCGGGGGTTTTGGGGGGGGGGGTGGGTGGGGGGGTGGGGGGGGGGGGGGGGGGGGGGGGGGCAGGGGGGTTGGGGGGGGGGGGGGGGGCCGGTTTGGGGGGGGGGTTTGGGGGGGCGGGGGCGGCGTGGGGCGCGGGGGGGGGTGGTGGGCGGTGGGTGGGGTGGTGGGGCGGGGTTTTGGCGCGAGCGTTGGTGAGTGGCGGGGGTGGGTGGGGGGGGGGGGGGCGTGTTTGGGGGGGGGGGTGCGGGGGGCGGGGTGGGGGGCCGGGGGGGGGCGGGGGGGTGGGCGGGTGGGCGGGGGGGGGGGGGGGGGGTGAGGGGGCGGGGGGGCGGGGGGGGGGCGTGGGGGGGGGGGGGGGCGGTTTTTGGGGGGGGGTCGGGGTTGGGGGGGGCGTTGGGTGTTTGGGGGGTGGGTGGAGGGGCGTGGGGGCGGGGTCGGCGGGGGCGTGGGGGGGGGGGGGGGGGGGGTGGGGGGGCCGTGGTTTTGGGGGGGGACTGGGAGGGGGGGGCGCAGGTTGGGGGGGAGGGAGGGGTGGGGGGTTGGCGGGGTTTTTTGGGGTCGGGCGCTGGGGGGGGGGGGGGTGGGCGGTTGGTGGGGGGGCGCAGGTCGGGGGGGGGGCATTTGGGGGGGGGTTTGGGGGCGGGGGGGGGGGGGGGGCGGGGCGGGGGGGCGGGGGCTGGTCGGGGGGGGGGGGGGGGGGAGGGGGTGGGGGGGGGGTGGGGGTGGGGGGGGGGGAGGCGGGGGGGGGGGGTCGGTGGGGCGAGGGGGTGCTTTGGGGTGTTTGGGGTGGGGGGGGGTAGGGGATGGGGGGGGGGGGGTGGCGGGTTTGGGGGGGTGCGGGCGGCGGGGGATTTGGGGGGTTTGGCGGGGAGGGGGTTGGGGGGGGGGTGGTGGGGGGGGGTGGGGAGGCTGTGGGGGGGTTGGGGCGGTGGATGTTTGGGGCGGGGGCGTGGGGGGGGGGGGGGGGGGGTGGGGGGGGGGGGGGGGGGGGGCGGGGTCTGGGGGTTTGGGGCTGTTTGGGGCGGGCGGGTGGCGGGGTGGTTTGGGGGCGGCGGGAGGGGGGGGGTGGAGGCGTGGGGGAGGGGCGGGGGCGGAGGGCCCGGGGGGGGGGGGGGGGGGGTGGGGAGGCGGGGGGGGGCGTGGGGGGTGGGGGCGGGTGCGTGGGGGGGGGCTGGGGGTTTTTTTTTTCACCGAAACTTCACCGACCCAACTTTTGACGACAATCACGATGGGATGGGTCTCGGAGCTCAATTCCAACATTTTGAAAAAAACAATGTTTTTTTGTTTGTCACGAAAAAATTCTCAAGTGTCGAGTCCCCACTTTGTAGTGAAAATTTTCGAAAAAAATTTTTTATGGGACGAATCTCAACACTGAAACCTTGATAGAAGTTTGTTTTTCACATGATTCTGAACATACTTTGGTCTTCTTCAAACCAATTTGGTCAGTTGAGTCGTTGGGGGGGGGTGGGAGTCAGCGAACTTGATGAAAATGTTTTTTGTGACGGTCCAGTCGAAATTCCAACTTTGGGAAAAATTTTCAAATTTTTACCATACAAAGTCACTCTGACACTTAGGATTTTTTCAGGGTTAGCGAGGCTCCGACCCTAAAATCTTGTAACCGCTCTAACTTTTGAACGAAGACAGATAGGAACAAGCCGATTGTTTCACTGAATTTGTCTCACTCTTAGCTTTCAAACGAGCTATCGCACGACAAAATCCGTCCACTAGAAGCCAACATCGAAGCAAGCTGTCCAGAGGGGGGGGGGCGGTTTTCTCCTCACGGACCCATTCCTCCCAACACATCCTTGGCGAACTCCCTCACCTTCCAGAGGGGGGGGGGCTGAGTCAGCCTGATGACTCATCACTGCACCGCACTGTCCTTGATTTTGGAATGGCATTACTACTGTTTATATTTCTGAATGATAAAATGAAAACAAGCTTCGTTATGAACTATGTGTAATTCAATCATAATTAAATCAAAGATCTTCAATTAGTCAGTATATCAGTGTAGGTTAAATCAAAGGAAAGCTTTGTTACACATGTACTTAGGCTACTAATTACAGCTATCGCAGTAAAAAGTCGCTTCCCACAAAAACCACACTTCTCATGGACCCAATAGGAATTTTTGCCTATGTAGAAGAATCTTTATGTCAGCACAAAATACGGAAAATGCACTTCCTTTAGTTGATTCTACTCATTATTGAAACTTGAGCTTGGATTCAACAGACACTTGTCGTTGGTGTGACTGCAAATTTTAACATAGAAATTTCAGGAAAATTTTTGACATACTCTAACAAAGTGTCTGTCTGTACAAATTACTTCAACCTTTGTCACTAAATGATAGCTGATTTGAAAGATCGTAATCTGTACACTGTAAATCGCTCAATACCAATCACACACGAAGGATGCATGCCAAAATATTTCCTTGGTATATTTCTGTATTCTCTTGGTATTTATTTGTATAATTTTCGTATGTTATTTCAAATATGGTATGCGTTACATACGAAAACCATACCAGCACAACACTAAAGGAAAGCATCAATGATTTCTAATGTATGTTGATTTAAGGCCTTTTGACAATAAAGATCACACTGATGTTACTGCTGTTTTGTAAGTAGTAGGCTAATGACATTTAATAGTCAAACTTACAATACTGAATTCGATTTTAATACATGTAAGTCTAAGGCATTTCATGAATAATCGATAAGTATTTGACCATCAACAATTATGCATTATGTAATTTTGGAACTAAGCATTTTATCAATCCAAAATAAAACACATTATAATTCATGAACGCAAAAATAGTTGTGTTTGAGATATATAAGTCAACAAGGTTGCTCGAAAGTTATCGTTTTGCTGAAGTGATGCTTATCAACTTAGTTCAAGGAAATGAGCTAATTATGAGATTTGTGAACGCCTCAATTGGCAAATATGACAAGCGGCTTTAATTTCACAATAAATCTAATCTAGTTAAATAGCACACTTGCACAAAGAAATATTCACGACTGGTATTACTGGAAAAAAGTTATTTGTAAGTAGTATGTAATATAACATATTTTTGCCATGTGACTAAAAGCTATTCATACGAAACACATACGAATGAGGACCAATTTACATCGGGTCTCGTATATAAAACATACCAACAACTCGTTTTTGAGTGTAAAACAGCCAATCAGAGATAGAATGGTTCGTATCGCTACATACCAATCACATACGAAAGTAAGTGAGATGTGGTATGAAAAACATACCAGATCTCTGTAGACATACGAGAATCTCGTATCAGATGTTAGTTTCAAATTGTATGTGATTTTGGTATATGTTTGTATGTAATTTTCGTATCCAGCGATTTACAGTGTAGATGATATCTAGAATTATCATTTCAACAAAATACCAATTTGTATATTTTTTATGAGCAAAAACTCGAAAGAATGGAGTCAACACCTTGGATGTCACAATTTTGCCATTAGAAATACATAGGATTTTGTTATCCTCTTTATTTCTGAAAAGCAAATGATCTGATCCGGTAGACGCGAAGTTTTGCAACATAGGTTAATAGTGTACTATGCTGTGTGAAAGTTTTATGTGCTATCTCGTTCCCTGCACAATTTCGCGCTAGCTCCCGGACTATAGGAAGTATGCCAGCTTAAATATGTGACTTGATTTACCTTGTGATTCTCATTCTGCAAAATACATTTTTTCTCTCCTCTCTCTATCAGTTAGCGACTAGCCGAGCAGCTGAAATTTCCTCCAACAAACCACTGCTATCCATCCTATCCTCACTTGCTTAAACAAAGCGAATAGTTGGATTTCTATGACACGAACCTTCTTTGATCTCGTGCCATGAGGCATAGCTAATCCAAACTAATTTCTTCATTTTAAATTTTATTGCATCATTTGCAGGCAGATAAAACGACTGACACTGCAAAATGGAAGGCAAAAAATTTTGGCAAAATCCACACACACTGTAAACTGTAGGGCACTAATCTAGGCGCGGAGCAGAAATTTCGTGCCAGTTAGCGAGCGCCTAGTTAGTGCCTCGAGGCACCAATAGGCGCCACTAGGCACTAAAAGGCACCAAACCAAATATTTGTTTATCCAATGAAATCGAAGCAAAAATCAATAGGCGCGAACTCGGCACTATGAACTTCGTGCCTACTCGCGCCTTGTGTTGGTTAAAATTGATGCCTAAAGTTCGTGCCTAATTCAAGCGAAATTTCATGCCCTAGAGTTTACATTTCATTATTCAATGCCATCAGATGCTTTCAATTTCAACATCTTAGGACGTTAAGAAATAATTTTTTCTTTGTAGCTTCTGTTTCTTTGCCAGAAAAAGTAGCAGTTGACGTTGAAGAAGAAGCAAATAATTTCTGATAATTTCGCAAGATGTTTTGAGAGGATTCAGTCGACAAATTATTGAGAAAATTTGAATTTCACATAATTGTTTTATTGATTAATTAAATTCTTAACGTGTCGAATAAAGATTTTGCATCAATGTGCAACGATAAGGCATAAACTTATATATAATATTCTTCTGGTTAAAAGATTCTAAGGTGCGAAGTTGGCTGGAATGGGACGGTGCAACACCTCAGGATCTTTACATGTAGATGTCTTTTTCTTGTATAAATTGCTGTCTGAACATTAGGTAAGGTGTCATGGTCCCTGCAAATATTGCAATTTATCATTATACTCATCTTGGACAATATCTCTGAATTTTCATAGAATCTTTTGCATATTGCACGCTTGTATTATTGCATTTCACAAAATTATACATTGTCTGAAATGTATATTGTATACTGCAAGCCTATAAAACGAGAATTAGGAATTATGAAATGCATCTTAAATTCCTCAATCTTTCATATGTTTAAAGTTCAATTAATTAAAATGGATTTCATATTGTGTGGTTATCTAAATTTAAAATTATGCGCTACAATTGCCTTAAGTAGCTTATTGAGTTTTTATTTATATCCTCAGGAATTATTTATGAAATGTCCAAACTTCTATCCTTATCAAATTGTTTCAAATTGCGAATTTTGCGGTCAAACCAACAATGAACATAGTAAGCTTATAAAAGGAAGCTCAAAAAATTTACATAATCGAGAAAAAGTAATCTGAAAACTGTTTATATTAATTTACTTAAATTAAATAATACTTTAATTAATTTAACTCTTATTAAAGAACATCAAACTTATCCGATTTTCAGCACCAAGATACATGCAAATGAGGATTTGACATCTGCATCATAAAACAGCGACTGCTGTCAACTTAAAAGTCATCGAAAAATTTCAGCCAGCTATTACCAACAAAGATGAGTACTCCGAGTGCTAGAAACTTGAACTTCATGTGCAAACTGTGCTTCCATTTTCACTATGTCATTGCCTGAGCGTATCAATGCTGGAAATTTGAAATAAATACATGTGCGCACATCTGCATCAATTCAGCAGTTGGCTTGAGTTGAAATGATTTCAATATTTTACATGCATAATGCACAGAGCTGTAATCGGGCCCTGCTTCCACGCTCTGACAATGCAAGCAACTTTGCGTTTATGACAAGCGTGTTCCTCCATACCATTAAGTGTGCAAATTCAATTGCCACATTAGATTCCGGCAACATGACCTTGTGGTAGATTGTTCGCTCTTTGTCTGTAAAGTATGGACTCAAAAATGATGCTTGGTCTAAGGCAACACATGGCGCACTCTGCATTGTTATTTAACACTCAGTAAAGGAAGAACATTGTTTCTATCCCAGAAAAGCCGCATGTGAAAGTGTGTGGGCATTTTGTATGCAATACTTCAAATAATCCCACCGTGCTAATTACAGGCCTAGTGAGTAACAGGGAAGGGTTGAGACTTCGCTTGGATCAGAATTTTCTCGATCAAACGGGCCATTAATCGGCCCTTTTCTGAACCGCTTTGCGTAATTAATTCAATTTTCGCTTTAAAATCTTTTGTTGGCTGGGTCAGCATATTCTTGATAACATTGAGGGATTGAACTAATCTTAATTTTTCTCTTACAGTTCAGATCAATTCTGGACATACATATTATACGCAACACAAATTCAGGTCATTTTCTGGACGTTCCTGCACAGTGCCGAATTTTTCTTTTGACAATCTTAGGCTGGCTGGGTCTGAATGTTCTCCATGAAACGGTCCGGGTCGGGTCTGTGCTGAACTAACAAGAATAATTTCCAGTAGATCGGATCGACCATACAGCACATTGCCTTAACCAGATTGGTTGAATAAGCTTATCAATTTATTATTTTTGTGAATATGAGTTTCATTAACAGGTGTATTTTCCTTGGCCCTCTTCACAAACGCAATTCCATGATGAAGTTTCTTTGATAACGAATGAATTCGAGAATCAAAAATGCTACATGGAATATAAGGTAGCAAAACCATCTCAAAAACAATGGAAACCAGACAGCGTACATATGATATTTGTTTCATATCAACGTATTCAAAATTTCGTTTAATTCATGAAATATGGTGTGAGAACATAATTGGCTTTTCACTTTTTGAATATTGATACAATTCCGATTTTTCTGAATTCATTATAGTTTTTATTGTAATAAATTATTTAGTGATCTTCTGAGGATTGTTTATTTGGATTTTCATGCGCTAGACCTACCACAAATTCTGATTCTCGAGGATATCTTCGGATCTACGCACTTCATTCGAAGTATTATTTGACTGAATACAGATCACTCGGATACATGCATTGGAGAGTCCCTGACAAGTATCAAACATTATCTTCCTTATCCTATTTATGCCTCAGCTATTTTCAAAAATTGTTCGTGAGCATTCAAGGTACGAGGATGAGAGTGGTGCCATAAGTATCGAATTGGTCTCCTCTCTCATATGATCACAACTGAAATCCAACAATAGGTCTGTGCCGGACCTGTACTGCACCTCTGCCGGTACTCATCTTCATATTTTCGATAGACTGTGCAGGGCAGGGTGTGGGACGAAGCGGGACGCGATGGGTTTATTCCGCTGTGATGAGTTATCAGCTTGAACAGTCTCAAAAAACATTAACAAGTCTGTTTGTCTTTCTCTCCTCAGCATCCTTTTCCCCGTACTTTCAATTGGCGCATATTGACAGCACTGTTAAATTTTGCAACGCAATCTTGCCGTCCCTCTGTTTTCTACCCGTCACAACATTCCATTCCAATTGTCCTCAAATTCAACCTTTCTTGATGCACCAACGCTGCCTCGCGCTAAATGTTGATTGGCGCGCATAATTTCACTACGGGTGGCGACAGTAGCGCGCGGTAGTACGTGTGATGGGGAGAGGTTGACTTGGAAGTTACGTCTGCCGATCAGCTGATAGCGGTAGCTCCTTTGATCTTTGCCGCTCGTATTTTTTTCCGCGCTATTGTTGTGAATAAAACCAGACGAAGCGCTCTCAGTTCATGGAAAGACTAGTAATCGTCGTCGGCTGAAGAACAGTTTACAAATCCTTACAGAGAATTTCCAAAATCGACAACCGAATTCTATTTCTTTATCGAATTTGAAAGACTTTGCCCACTACTGTCAATTTAGGAAGTCACGAAGGTAAGAGAAAGTTGTTTATTTCCTCATGTATTCAATATTGCGTAGATATCGACTCCTATGGGATTAAGGACGTTCTGTTTGACCGAATAGAGGTCGTTGGAGAGAAAGAAAGCAAAGGAGGGAGAGTAGAGGCGAATTTAATGACTCAAATAACACAAGGGATTGTCTCTTTTATTGTGAGTTTAAGTAGATTATTTGTCAATGGAAGATAATGATGGCTATTCATTGTATAAGTCCAAGACCCATCAGTTATAGGCTTTTTACTGTGATTTGATGAGCGTTGAAGCCATCGGCCGAGTAGAAATATTTTAGTTTTGAAAAGACGATCAAGCCCGTAGTAATTTCTTCTTAACAGCCAACATTTGCATATCTCACATTTGGTGCTAGGTCTCAACTCGAGTTCATTTAATAAAATCGAAACTGCATACACATTGGGCTTTCAATCAATAATGAGTTGGCAGTCTACCTAATTTACTTACTCAATGGTCAGTGTGTAAAGTAGCAAACACTGTACTCCACGGTCACTGCAGCTTCTCTGTACGCGGAAGTGCATGGTTGTTTTCGTTCTTTTGTATAGATAACTATGCATGGTTTTTTGTTTAAATTCTCATGTGAATATTGCACTAACGCACCTTATTTTCAGGTTGATGCTATAAAATAACTTTTTGATGTTCCATTTTGTATTGTAACATTTTATTTTTCATGTCCACGCCGCTTCTCTTGGTGAATTTACATGCGGAATTAAATTGCATGGGACATTTGGATAGAATGTGAAAATGAATTTGACTCACGAAGGCACAGTCATATTGACAATGGCAGATGACAACAACCGGGCCGGATCAAAAGATAGAATTGAAAATAAATACATAAATCACAATTAGTAGAAATCAGGAGACAAAAAAGTATCAAGTTAAAAGAATGTCAAAAGTCTAAAATTGAAAATAAGCTCTTTCTGCACACATAAAGGTGGCTTTAACACTTTTACACAGACAGTTTCTGGTAAGTTCAGTTTTTTTGGTAAGAACAGATGACGGAGCATTCGTAGATCTCAGGCGTTCATCTTTTTCTAGACGGAGCAGTCATTTTGGAAGGTGCTCATTATTTCGAGCTTCTAAGTGTCTAACCATTCTGCCGACATAGCGTGTTCCACTCGAGCAGTCAAACGAATAGCAAAATGAAATAATCAGCGTCACCATGAAAAATGAAATTTGATTTTATAACAATACACATGATTTTATTACGGATGGGCGCAAACTGAGCGGTTATTCCATTTTATCATAAATGAATGATTAATGACAAATCTATTTTTCAGTGAATGAAAATATGAATCTATCTAGATAATGGGACGCCTTCTCTGCAGTTGAAAGGTCGCATTATTTATCAAGTTTTTATCTAAATGAAATATGGAATTTTATTTCACTGACTTATGCTCGTATTTGAGTGCTAAAGAACTCGAAAAACACATTCTTAGCACCTTCAAGAAGCAAGCAATAGAAACCTGCAGACACTGCAAAATACTTTCCTTTGCATGGAAATGTGTGCTGCGAAGGTTCATTCACATATCTGATTCAAAGGAAAATTTGAAGGAAATGGTTCTCCTATCTAATTTAAGTCACAAATCACGTCGTTTTTCAAAAAAGAGAAGTTGCTTTCATTTTCTGATTGCTTTATGGATACCATTCTGTCGGACGCACTGAATTCTGCAGTTCACCATGCGCAAAATGACAAGCTGTCTGATCATGAATCTTTACAGCGTTCGCTGACTTTCTTGGCAAAATTTTTTTCTCGGAAAATCATTTTCTTCCATGACTTTGAAGGCCTCTTTAAGCCTAGCCACGAGCAGTTAGAGGCTATTGATTTTCGTGTAAACATTCTGACAAATTAAATTAAAAACACGACACGATAAAATTCGAAGAATCCAGGAAACGAAAGATGCCAAAGTTAAACAACTACCCTAGTGGAGAATCGTGCAAATAATTAGGTACCTTAAAGTCAAGGTCGAATGAAAATACATTAATACTCATAGCATAGAGTAACCTACCCCAGCATAAAGTAGGAAACGAAATGCATTTGAAAATCTGGAAAATAGTTGTTAATCTAACATACCTATGATGGAAGGTATTTGGAAGGGGTGAAAAAGAACCAAACTTATAAACGAGGAGCCTATTCCTCGAGAAGAACTTTATGCAAGAATTAACTAGTGTATTCACCTTATAACCCATTTACTTGAAGATATTGAAAATGCCCTTAACTCTTGATGTGAAGGCGGAAGCATCAGATGAAATCCGAGCGAACCTGATGAGTTGGGCAGCAAAGATGTTTAAGCCAGTGTTCAAAGGCTTTCGGGGAAACCAAATAGCACCACTGGAAAGCTGAACTCATCAACCTTATGGTAAACCTCCGTGGCGTGAGTCGTATCACTATCTTGATTTTAACATCCAAATAATTTGCGCATTTGTTGTTATCACCGCTTCTGTTAGCTAAGAGGTCTATCGGGCAGATTTCAGGAAGGATCTTATCGAAGTGTTCGTAATTAAACACAAAAATGTCGACATTATGTTTTAGAAGATGCTAACAGCATTTCTTTTCTTTAGATTAACTTTAAACTGAAAATTTGACCAAAACTGCATGTAGGTTCCGGGCTATTTTGTAAGACCTACAGAAAGAATTCGATTTCCGAAGTCGATTACATTTTGATGAATGTATTATAATCAATATCTATGTTTCCAGAGACATTTGTTGCTTTATCTTTTAGCGTCGTTTTTGTCAACACATTTGTAACTGAATGCGGAAGGGATTGTAACATTCCTAATAGCGACGAGGCATGCGGTGGAAAATGTCATCTAATGCCAAACTGACGTATCCTTGCAGATACAGTTTTGGTTCGCATCACACTGTGAGCCATAAAGAACGATAAAGACGGCATCGATGTCTCCAGAACAAAATTCGGTCTTACAGCGCTTGACATGACTGGTTGAGTTTCCTATAGAGGTGTTCAAAATGATGGTTGATATTTCCGATCGGACAATTGAGGTAGAAGTAAACTCGAATGAACAGAGGAAGCGAGTGGGCCATGCCGACTTCCGGGGGCTTTCAGTTTATGCCTTTTCTTCATAAACGGAAACTAAAACAAGAGCGACACTAAATGTAAAAGTTTCAAAGCGAAAATATTCAAATGCCACGAATGTCTATAGATCCGCATTTGCAGTGTAATAACTACTTTCGGACCATTTCAATGTGTCCCTTTATTCAATTTTATTTGATCATTAAGCAAATAGCGTTGATGAGTATTTCAAAGTTCGGCATCTCTGTGATGAAAGTGCAAAATCAGAATGAAATGTTAATAATAGAGCAATTATACGCTTAAACCACTTGACACCAGCAATAAGAAGTCTTAGCACCCTTAAGGAGCAATCAGCCTTGTTAGATCAGAAACTGGAACAGAACAGTGAGTGATATGCATAGCCGATAACGGATAATGACTGATAATATAAGCAAACTACAAGAATAACATGGAAGATGCTACTCTCAGCATCTTTCTAAATTCCGTGAATCTGCTTTAATTTATTTCATTTCACTATTCTAGAACGCTAATGTCCTCTCTTATCATATTTGATTATTATTTCTTCTATTGGAGGTCATAGACCTTTTCCATGTCTATTTCAGATCTTTCCAAATGAATTTCAGACATTTCCAGACGGAATTCAAATATCTATCAGAGACTCAACTTTGAAGATATCTGAAATTCATTTGGAAATATCTGACATAGAAATGGAAAAGTCGTAGAACGTTCAGAGGCATCATACCAGTAGGCCTATGTAGAGAAATTAGTCTATAAGAAACATTGATGACATTGACTATTGCACTGAAGAGTATGGCATGCAGAAATGTGAGACATTTCATTCTGACAGGTTCATGTGGCTGAAGAGGTGGCTCTTCCTCCTCCAACCTATACTAGTAACCCACCTCCGCCTCCACTTCCACCTTGACAGTCCTGAGAAGGACTATGGTGACTGCTTTCCCAACAGCCGCATCCGAGTAAAAATGTCGTCTTTAGCCACCTCTACTTCCCTAGTCTGCACATGCAACTGATTGTTCACACGGCGAAGCATATTCTAAACATGAATTGAAAGAATAAAGGCGATTAAGATGCTGGGAAATAGCTTACATCATACTTCATCATCTGTTTTGAAAGTCAAACGGTAAATAGACTTTGTCGCTGCGAATGCTTTTCAGTAGGCCTGAAGATCTTTCCTTTCGGCACTCCGCACGGACAGCAGAACAATGTCAACAGATCCAAAAGCGAATTACGAATAAAAATGAAGTTGAGTTTATCAACAATATATAAAAAAAATATTGGGAACATTCACCGATAAGCCTGTAGGCGAAATATCAATGCACACACAACCGATGTCATATTGAATAATTTTGATTTTATTATTGCCATCAGCAGTTCAGCTACGTGAAAGTGATGACTCATAGACCTCTGGAAGAAATATCACATAACATAGACATACCTAAACCTTTACTTTGAAGCCATTAGCATACCCATTATTGAGATCTTCGAGATTAGGCCTTCCCAACTTTCTTACATTGTAAGATGCGACATTTATTTTGCATTTTCAAATATAAAAAACTTTCAAACTACTTTCAAGTCTACAGAAAATTCGAGCGACCAAATCTTGGCAATGACAAATTTACCCACTGTATTCTAATATTGACGCTGTTTTTCAGAGGCAATTCACGGCGTCAATGTACAGCACTGGTTATTATTGCATCTATCTTCAGCAAATAGTAGTGTGCATTGCAAGTCCGCACTCATAGTGATGGGAGAACAGAGATGATCAAATGGGCTAATATTTTTTCATTGATGCATGAGATTTCTTGAAGATCAATACGCTTCTTCAACAGCATTCAAAATGAACATTTCAAAAAAATCAACCTAGAAAAGTCATAATTTTGGTCATTGGTCCAATTCTGACACTATTTGGAAGAATTTTGAAAACGCTCTAAATTTCATCATCAACGGCGCTTGATTGATGCGGCCTAGCTCTTAAGTGTTTACATCAAAACTGTAACACCGCTGAACCGCATACCATTAGGCAAACTCCCTAATTGAGACTCATTCTGTAATAGAGAGCCTTCGGAGCTCTTGGATTCGGCCCGGCTTGATATGGGCCTTAGCATGCTGGTCTTGGCCCACAGTGCCCTCGTGGCATAGAAATACAGATCAAATCTCTTATAGGAAGCCCAATTTAAATAGGCCTATCAAACATAAAGAAAGACTTGGACTTCATTACAAAGAATACAATGGCAAGTTCAAAGCATGAAAAGTGTAAACCGTAAAATTTTTGAGTCGACGAATTTTCGTGAATAGGTATAACCGAAATGTGCGATTTTTTCGCGAATTCGCTCAACTAAAAATACCAACACGGCAATAACACACTCACTACCTGTGATGTACCCGTAAGCTCACTACACTCACTGCGAAAATTGCAACATATCGCAAACATTACTTATAAAATTTAAGCAGCAAAATAATTTTCGACAGTGTGGCTTATCTGAAGTCAAAACTTGCATGTTGCATATATATAGACTGTTCAGACTTTCTCAGGCTGAAAGCTGACGTCAGCAGTAGTCTGCGATCTGCAAGATACAGTGCTGTGACACTCTATTACCAACAACGATGTATTAATTCAACATCACTCTTTGAGTGAGCCATCTTGAATTAGAAATATGAAAATAAACCAAAAGATGTATTAATATTTTGTATGGCCACCTTTCTTCTGCACAACAGCTGATTCGCTTCGGCATCCTTACCGCAAGTTTCTTTAAATAATCTTGTGGGATATAGTGATGCCAGATGTCGATGATTACAGCGATCAATTCTGATTCGTTTGCGGATATCTCATTCTTACGTGCTTCTTTAGATAAGTCCACATGTTTTCCACAGGATTAAGGTCAGGGCGGTTTCCTGGCCATCCTAGCCTTCAATTTTCGCTTCGTCACTAAAGAACACACCGTTCCAGTCTTCTTCGGTCCAAGACTGATGAGCTTTACACCAGTTAACACGCGCCAACCTCTGTCGTTTCGCAAAAGAGGCTTCCTGACCATTCGTCGTAAAACTAGTCCCATTTTCACAAGCCTTCTTCGGACCAATGAGGAATCAACGTAGGTAAACTCCTGTTGACTGTTTCCATTTTTATGCAAGTTCTGCTGACGAAGAATACCGATTTTTAAGGTATAAGCGTCGCAAAAGCTTGTCGTATCGAAATGAAGATTTTCGAGATAGATGACAGTTCCTCCGAGCTGACTCACGATTTCTCTTGAAAACGTTGGCCACGGAAGTATTTAGCTGTTCTGCGATATCCTTCTGTTTCATTGCCTTCTTCAATTCTACAGCACAGGCAAGTTGACTTTCTGCAAGGTCTTTCTTTCTACCCATTGGCGACAATACTGTAAGTGAAATGTGCGTTCGCAATCATGTATAGCATATAAACTAAGATCGGCAATGATATCATTTCGGGAATTTTATAAAGTGATGTCATTTGATATCATTTCATTTTTTATTATGAAAATATGCCACCTTTTAGTAAAATATACGTAGGTTTCATCGTAAATAGATCTAGTTATCCGAAGTTTTTCGATTTACACTGCTACCATGATACTTTTACTGCATGCTGCATCGACATATTCCAAATAATAGAGGACCGAAGAAAGTATACAAAGCTTCTTGTATATCAAAAGTTAGGTAGGGCCTATGGCCTACACATTAGACATCGCAACATTTGATTTAAGCTTTATACACTCGAATTACAAATGCGCCTACAATATGCAGTTGGTTGGGCCAACAGCATCTAAAGTACAAAAAAGGCTAAACATATTGTTACAGTCAAGACTTCAAAAACATCAAGAAAGTGTTATTAATGAGTTTTTTGACAATTTGTGTGATAAACAGACTAGCAGACAATAGCCTGTTGCTTTTCGCTACATGAATCAACCAGTGCGGAAGGACATTGGTAGAACAAACGAAAGAGACTAATTTTGCTTCAATACAAAATGCGAAGAATATATGATTAGAAAATATAATGGAACAAAAATTTTTGATGATATCATTTTCCAAAAAAATTATATAAAATGACATCACTTTTCCTCAGAATAAAATGATGTCATTTTATCATTGCCGATCTTTGTATATAAATGTTACCTAAATGAGATATCTATGACACAAACTCTTTCAAATTATAATTGACAAGAATCGATGTATTTCTTGTATCATAAGTATTTGTGTCTTCAATCTAGATGCACCTAACAAAAGGTTGAATGTATACGAAATCAATATTCTGATCAAATATTTCAAAAGCTTCTAATTCAATAAACAACTCTATTTATGATGTTTTCATTTGAAGTCAAATTTTTCAATGTTT
This sequence comes from Prostheceraeus crozeri, assembly GCA_907163375.1. Lineage (NCBI taxonomy): Eukaryota > Metazoa > Platyhelminthes > Polycladida > Euryleptidae > Prostheceraeus > Prostheceraeus crozeri. Next base: position 141,193 of record CAJQUW010008520.1, on the reverse strand, counting down.
CTTCATGTGTTTTTTTCTAATGTTTATGTTAGTAAAATTAAGGCAATGCATAAATGAGATTTAAAATCACGGTCAAACACAAAGGGTTCAAATCGAAATGACGAAGAAAGGAATTTCGCGAATTTACAGGAATTGAATTAATTTCGTAAACTTCACATTATGAGTCTCACGAAAAACCTCCAGCTCTGGGAGACTTATTTCGTAGAAGATATACGCACCACTGGGTCGGAAGGCTCATCCGAGGCGATGTCACTGGTCAGCCGTCCACTTCATCACATCATATAAGCTGTAGACGTTTCATAATTTTTTAGGGATTGTCAAAAATTGATTGCAGTTTAATTAATCTTCCAATCAATTAATTGAAATTGGCACTCGTGAACAGTCAATAAATGTAATTGAAATTCTATGCAATAGATTATTTGAAGTTGCAACTACAAAGAATTCAAATAGTTGGAATTGAAATTTTGTGCAAGGGTATATTCATTTTAACAACATTTTGGGCAATTTTTGTCTTTGCAACTTCTTTTCTTTGAAAATTAGCATGTTTAGCATCTGCCCCCCCAAAAAAATAAAAATTTTGATGCGGCAAAGTATCTTTTTGCCCTCCAAAATTTTGTCAGGAATTTACTTGGTTTTCTATGCAAAAATCCTTTAGTGAGAGTGGTATAATAGCATCATATTATTTTTCTATAACATTCATGACTTTCAGGAATATAAAGAAACGGTGGAATTCAAATCGAGTTTAAGTATGAGGTTAAACTTTGTGTTTGCACATACTTGAATTTTCCAATTTCATAATTATAACTCATAAACTCTAATGTTGTTCTAAGAATGAACTTCGAACCAGGGTATTGTGGCGTGGTTTTGTATTAATAAATTCATAAAAGTGCAAATAAAGATTCATAATGGATACAGTAGGCCTACTCTCCGACATCAGATAACATCCTTTCAAAAAAACGCTTCATAGAAAGTTTAGACAACAATTATCAAAAAGGCATGCGTTTCCTTTTACCCCTTCAACTTTGAAACTGCTCCTGCGTGCCTGCGTGATCCGGAAAAATGTAGCTTTATCAACAAATTGAATTTCTGAGAAAAATCAAAAATGTCTTGTTGAAAGAATACAGGACATTTTTTTAAATTTGCAATTGCTCAATTATGATGATCCATAGTTCATTTTTTTCCTTTTGATGCAACTTCTTCTTACAAAGAAAATAGAAACATCATTTCTAAGTTAAAATGGTGTTAAATGGTGTCGGTCAGAAGACAATTTTTGGGGGACAAAGACTAGAAAAATCCCAAATCAATGTAAATGCGATCTTGAATTACAGTCTGGTCGAAAGTACGGTTCATATGATACATTACTTCATTCATATAATTTTTGTAGATCACAACGAATTTTCTTCCTATAGATGGGGTACCAATACTTGGGATAGGCTTTTTTGGTACTTTTTCTGCCTTGAGCTGAATTTTTCATAAAGAAAACTTTGTTAGATTGATTTGAATTTATCATGACCGAAAAGAAGAGTACTCAAGGATGAAGATGAAAAAATCATGAAAATCGGTGCAGAACGCAGAATTTTACAGATGGAAGACATGTTATTTGACAAATGTTGTTAATTAAAATGGATTTTCCCGCAATCAATTAATTAATATTGGAATTAGTATCCAATCAATTAATGGGCATCAATGAATCTATAGGTTGCAGAATCCAACAACCAGAGATAGGACATATAGCAGATGGTATTGATGTTTATTGTAGTTGTTGACTGATGAATGAACTCCTAAATATTAGATGCGTGTGCACGTGCGTCGCGTCCTGCCTCCAAAGACAGACTTTCGTGTGAGTAATAGACAATAGAGAAGCAAAAGGCTGTCCAAATACTAGAATTCTGTGAGAGAGAGAGAATTTCTTCATGGTCAAGTGAAATTATTAAAATTATCAACTGAAATTATATTTTTTTGACAATCAATTAACTGACATTGGAATTACTTGGCAATCAATTAATTTTTGAAAGAAATAAGATCTTGCTCTTGAAACAGTTATACGCGCAAAATTACAGGAGAATGCTCTTGAAAATAGTTATACGCGCAATTTACAAGAGTAATTGCTCATGATATTAGTAGAGATTTAGAAAAATGCGCGTCTAATTCCTTTATAGGCGCAATTGCTCGTGAAATTATATCAGATTTACTAAAATGCTCGTGTAATTCCAGGTATAGGAGCTAATTCTCTTGAAATTTCACGAGATATTTTCATGAGGGCAGTCTATTAAGCATTCTCAAGGGTGTACTCACTGTAAACCGTAGACCGACAATTATCCTACAAAATCACTGACAAAATCAACCGACGATTGTCACCTCCAATATCCTGCGATGTCCGACGAATTTGTAGGTTTTCCACCAATGGAATTTTGTAGGTTTTTGTCGGTTATCATTTTATTTATATTATCATTTTCTTAATGATTTCTGAAGATTGATATCCGATATTCCACAGGGTACTGTTGCTCAATTTTATGCAATCTTGGAATTAAATTTCATTGTGCACGTAGAGGAATATTGAAAATTCGATTTTTTGCGAAATATGCTGCATCTAATTCATTTATTTTGACATAATTTAATTAACTACTTACATTTTTCATATGAATTAAGCTATACACTGTAAACCGTAGACCGACAATTATCCTACAAACTTACTGACAAAATCAACCGACGATTGTCACCTCCAATATCCTGCGATATCCGACGAATTTGTAGGTTCTCCACCGACATCGAAACAGATGCTTTGCATGCAAATTAACTAAACAAAGACTGTTGAATAGTGATTGGTTTTTTCGATTAGTGATTGCTTGACTTTTGGGCAATCTGTATTATTATGTGGCAAAACGATGACATAATTTGCATAATTTAATTAATTACCTACACTTTTAATAAAAGTTCAGCTATAATTGATTGCTATTCATTTTGTCGCTTATTGTCAGACATTGCAGGTGCTCAGTGGCAATCATCCTACAAGAACTAACAATGACCAACAAAATAGATTTTGTAGGAAAAATGTCTGTCAATTGTCAGTCAACGGTTTACAGTGTAGTTCATTGCTATTCAATTTGTCGCTTTTTTTCAGTTATTGTAGGTGTTTAGCGGTAATCATCCTGCAGGACAATGACCGACAATGACAATCAACCAACAATGACCAACAAAATAGATTTTGTAGGATAAGTAGTGTCTGTCAATTGTCAGTCAACGGTTTACAGTGATACTGGATTACATACATGAACCGATTACAAAATTTGAAAATCATAGAGTGGAAACTAGGCTAAAGGGACTAAAGTAAATCTTACATTTGCATAGCTATCTTATATGTAGAAAGCAAGATATAGCTATCTTATATGTAAAAAGCAAGATATAGCTATCTTATATGCAAAAAGCAAGATATCTAGTAAATTGTGCTACATAGACTTAGAAAAGAAAAAAAGCAAACTAATTATCAAGCAATCGCGGTTTCACAGAATCCTTCTGTCCATTCAGATTAGGATGAAGTTTATGAATAAATAGCATTTCATAGATTGTTAGATCGTCTTTCTTATATTTCTTTGAGATCTTAAGACTCTCCATAGAAATTGCTTGATCACAGTCAGATTGTGGGCGATGCTCACTTATTACAGAGTGCCGATGCACTTCAACCCTTTGGAACATGTGTTCCGACATGAATCCCACATAGCTCATTTATATTGATAAAATATAAATGTGAATCCACGAGGCACATGTATATTGATAGATCACGTTTCTACTGTTCACAAGGAGGGGACTGGGTTTGTAACTATCGAAATCCATTGATTGACATTGGAATTATTTGGTAAGCAATTAATTGACATCAATTAATTGAAATTCAATTATTTTTCGATCACTCCTCTTATTTTTTCAATCGAGATTTTCTTTATCACACGAGAACGCTCGGCCTATCACATGACTTTTCCTCTCGAAGTAGTAATTGTTGTTTCTTTGAGTAGATTGTTGCAAGCAGATAAATGAGTGGCTGATTTTTGATTAGAGATAATCCTTAGCTCTAAAATAATCTTCTTGAAAAACGCATCCGTCAATTAGAGATAAACACAGACAAGTAGATCTCAGATAAAGTCATTTATGTTGTGTTGACACACATTAGGACAAGATCTCTTGTATTGAGAATATCGTAAAGATGATTTGAAGATAAAATAGGCGATGAATCATGGAATTAGATGTGGATACATCTCCTTGTTGTTTTAGCGGGATAATTTCAAAGAAACTGTGAATAAAAAATGAAGCCATTTTTCCACGCATTTACTTCGTTTATTTAGTCTAAAATTCGGATGTGTCTTATCTCTATTATCTGTGTACTCAGCGCTCTACATAAAGCCGAAGTATATTTCATTCGAATAATTGGAAAGTATCGAGGAATTGTTGCGAAGATGATGGCATTCAAGTGAGTCTAAAAATTGTCTATTCAAAATGTCTTGTGAAATATTCGATGGTTAATGGATACCGCACTTTACATGTTTTTTGGGGGAGTCCTTTATCATGTTGTATTAGCTGAGTGAGAACCGGACCAGATTGTTCGGCCTGTAGCCAGCTTTGTTTCAATAACCATGCAATTGCAGTTGCAAATTATGCTTGAATAATCAGCTGTCAAATTTCAAGATTTACTCAAGATGTTTTCAAGATCCTCAGAATTAAGGCTAAATGCAGATTTTTATTAGCAAACAAAGGTTTGCAAATGCAGGAATGTTTTATTTAATTTTTTCAAATAATAATTTCTTATAAGATATTAAAGAATTAATTTCATTTTTAAGTTAATTTTGGCGATTTTACTCATTTTGTAGAGGCTCTCAAACATCAAATATTAAATCATGTGACTCGCTTCAACTTTTATATCGAAGTTGATGTTCTGAACTCAATCATGTTTCAAATTTCATGGCTTTCTGATAAATAGTTTCTTTTCTGCAAAAGAAAATGTAGCTACGAAAATTGCCAAGTGTGTCACAATCCATAGATATTTCTTGAATTTTACCATTGGATTCCAATGTGACCTTACCTGTAACTGAAAGTGACTGGCTGTGACACTCAAGAATTTGATTTCTGTATTCAGCGTTTCAAGATCTACAAATCCATGCTATTAAGGCCTTTGTGCGCGAGTTTAGGAAGAAAGTGTAAGTAGCTCCAGTCCTATCATGGATTAGCCAGCAGTCAAAAGATCTCATATAACTCTCATGGCAGCGAGATAAAATTGATCAGTTTTCCCCAATTAGTGAATATTTTAATCAACAATACTAACACATATTCCACACAAGCGCCTCATCTACTGTGTAATAATGGAAATAGAGAAGGACTATTTTAGTTAAGGAGATTAAAAAAAAAGAGACAGTGTAAATCCATATAAAATTGGTGGATCATAAAAAACAGACGCTGTTTATCTGACATTAGCGGATATTTTCTGTGACGCTTTTTTTATAAAGTTTAGCGGTTTGATTTTCAATTCTCTTTTCATTCACTTTTTCATTCTCTTTGATTTTCAACATGAATGCAGCTTGCTATATAAGTCTACACTGTAAACCGTACGCTCCTAATGTTACCTCTTATGCTCTAAACCAGGGGTGGTCGACGTGCGGCCAGTGTTGGATTTGAGATTGGTAGCAGTAAGGGGGGGGGAATCAGAAAGCACAAATTTCTACCAGAAGTTTTTGGAATCAATGACGTAACCAAAGCCGGAAAAAATGGTGAGCTTATGTGGCGAAACGTGGTTCGATTTTTATGGCACCACTCTCATCCTCGCACACAGAACGCCCGCGAATAATTTTGAAAACAGTTGAGCCATAAATGGAATAAGGAGGAGATTGGCCTTTTTGAATTTTGAATTTGAACTTTGATGTTTGACGGGGACTCTCCAATGCACGCATCCCCTAATGAATTCACAAATTTTGGACTTCTATCAATATTCACAGAGTAAAAAGTAAAACAATGCTCCAAAACCAGATTCTCTTGATTCTGAAGAATTTTATTGATATCAATCAAATACCATGTGTGCGTTGTCGACAAGACCCCTGAAAAAAGCAAGATAGCATAGCATTTTGGATTCCACTCTTTTTGCGATTGTTTCGTTACCTTTAGTTATTCCATTAAGCATTTTCTGCTTCTCGACTTCATTTGTCATCTTCCTCAATAATGAAAGTTGATTATTGATGACTAGACAAATAAGTTCAGTCTCAGTATACAGCTGTACGTACATGCCTACATACACCTGTCAATGTTGTTCATATTCACAAAAATAATAAATTAATGCTCAATCAATCTGGTTCAGTCAATGTAAGAGCTATCTACCGGAAATATTATTCACCCTAAGGGAAGGTAGGCATATCTTCAGTATCGGGGATGAGACGAGGCGGTACAGGGGAACTTCCCCACTTTCCGTCCCGTCAAATCCAACAGTGCGTGCGCCCTGCGGAGGTGAGAGCAGCCGCTTGCCGTAAGACACTAGCGATTCTACGACCTAGATGCTACTTGTGTTTTGCAAATTTCTTCTGCGGTAGAAAAAAATTACTGTACACAATATTTCCGTCAATGAATTGCAAGATAAGTGTGAATAATTGCGTGCGCATGTCATTTATACAGCCGCCATGAAATCATTCCTTGCCAATTCCCTGTCTACGAGTGTAGAGCAGAACAAGGCACTGGCCCTGAAGGTTAGGTGCGGCACTAAGTCCATCCAGACCCACCACATCCACGAAGAACATCCAGACTCAACGTTCGCATTAAATAGGACAGGAATTGAATATGTAATTAATTTATGAAATAATAAATAAAAATTTCATTAAAGAGATAGTATTTTACGCCTAAAATGCAGGATTGCTACAAATCTATGAATAAAACGTATTGCTGCACCGGTATCATCTTTTAACCAACTTTCATGATGAAAATAATGAGCCTGTGTCTGACCAGACGTGGGTTCATCATTTGCTTAGTCTCAAACGACGATAGAGTTTCGATAGATTTTTCGGACATCAGTGTAGGTATTTTATGGCGCTCCAGCACCTGAGAATTTTCTACGTTGTCCCCCGAAAATCTAGGCAATAACGAGCAACAATGTTGGAGAAAAGCGGGCGCACAATCAGTATATTAATAATGAAACATCAGTGGCAATTGAAAAAGTCGGGAATACAATATTTATGGATTCACAGATATCCAAAACACTATGTATCATTCAAAAGTTACTTCATTCACCACTGATAGCTGGGTACAATACTATCGAAGTTAAAGAAAGAGGTCGCCCGGTATTGCTGATGCAGGCTACAGTAGCGAATTAGATAGTTTAAGCGTGTCACTTTGCTAGAAGTAGAAGACGATGGCACATGCAGGCAAAAAGAATTTTTTAATGCCTTACAGAGATAGGAAAAATAGTCGTGCGTTGCTTGCGGATTGCTGTGAATTCCTTCAAAATGCTCCGATCGTCACGATTCCTTCAGATTCGAAGAATTCAGATCATTGCGTAAAAGTTTTCTCGATAATGTTGAGCCCTCCGATAATAATTAGATAAGTTAACACGTCCTTAGAAAAAACGTTCACAAACTTCTCTGCAGAACTTGACATCGACTGTGTTTCTTTGCTGTGTGATCTGGTTGATAACAGTCACTGAAGCTTCGCACAATTTGCTGTGTTTAATGTTGAACTGGCTGCTCATTGTTCGATTGCTATGGTATTTAGTCAGGAGATTGTGCCATTTCATTAACGTTACAATGGTTTCTTGTTCCAATGGTTCCTTTCTATTCAAACAGAAGAAGAGACGACTTGTCTAATTCTGTGGGTAACAGGCTATACCTCATGATCGGTATAGGATGATCCAGTTTTTGTCAGCCTATCACAAAACTGAAGTCCTGAGAACGCCCCTTCACACCACTGAATCGAACGCAGAAATATCTATGAAAAATAAGTCACTCTAACTCGTCGTCATCTTTCCCATTAGTCCGGAAACTTAATCATATGAGAAGATATGAGATATCAACACGTCGGAAATCAGACCATAGATTTGCCTTGTGATCGGAAATTGTTGCTGTGATGAAACATAAAACATAACGCCGGCATAAATGACAGCCATGAGTTATTGACAACGATCGTCTGTCATATCGCTTTATATAGAACAGGTAGGATATCATGTAATGTATTGAATGGCACAATAGAGCATCTACTGCCACAGGCACGCCCAGACGTTCAAAAGATGGGGCCCAAGTGCACCAAAAGCTGCCGGCAGAGTAGTAGGGTGGGACTGAGATGATATCTACCCATCTGTTTGGATCTCGAAGTCAACAGTTATCATTCACTGTTTGATCTGGGTTTTTATCAACAATTGCAAGGCATGTATTTGCCATCCAAGCGTCAAGCGTTCAATCCGAGCGCTTGTGTTCACTGTTAGTCCGGCAGACATAACGAGTTTCTGCAGGGGACCAGGCCGAAAATGAGACTTTCACAGTATCATGTACATCTTCTGCCTAATAAGAATCGCCACGTCTGCCGAGTTCTAGTGAGTTCCTCATCTTGTCAGACAGGATCAAAGAAAAACACATGAAAATCCAATGGGACACAGATTGCAGTCTTTGGTGGAAATGAAATTTTGTATGTTTTCTCTGATTAAAGGAAAAGTACTAAGCCCAGAGTAATAATTTTTGGCATGAAATCTCTTCAGTTCATTTCCTATGATGTTCATGTGCTATTATCATGCTTCTGATCGGCAATGTATGTAAAAATGTGGTTGAATGTGGATAAAGTTGCTCAAAATGTTTGTGTTTGGCGACATCAAGAGGCTCGCCAAATCTAAATGTGTTTAGCTTTGTAAACAGGGGTACAGGAACTTGGAATGAAATGAACTGAAGATATTTCATGCCAAAAATTGTGACTCGGGGCATTAGTACTTTTCGTTTAATCAGAGAAAACATGGAAAATTTCATTTTAGCCAAATACTGCAATCTGCGTCCCATTGGATTTACATGTGCTTTTCTTTGATCCTGTCTGACAAGAAGAGGAACTCACTAGAACTCGGCAGTCGTGCCGATTCTTATTAGGCATAGGGTGTACATCATTCTGTGAAAGTCGGTTAATGATCATTTCCAAGCATAGCCAAAACTTTTCTGCCATCAATCAGATTTCCCAAGCGAGCCAAACTTACGCTATCCAAGCATAGAACTAATTAGAAATCAAGTTTCAGAGCTCTACGACACAAAACGCCAGAGATAGACGACGTTAAACGCCTAAGCATGGCCATAACGAAGCACAAGTCTTGTTTTACAAGTGTTTGGAAAATAAAAGGCCTAGATTACTTGCTCCCTTCAATAAAAAGCGTTAATCATCCATTAAATTTAGATATGACTTGATTGAGAAATATATTGGAACAAGGAAATGTTCTGTCTGCTTACTTGGATCGACCTAAATATTGTCTGCATGTCTTCCACAACCGAAGGCGTTTCGGTTGTCGAACCGAACGAGTTCGATCTTTTTTAGATGGCGTGTGGGGTTTCACGCCATCTAAAAAAGATCGAACTCGTTTCGTGTCGTAGAGCCCTGAAACTTGATTTCTAATTAGTTCTATGCTTGGATAACGTAAGTTTCGCTCGCTTGGGAAATCTGATTGATGGCAGAAAAGTTTTGGCTATGCTTGGAAATGATCATTAACCTGAAAGTCTCATTTTCGGCCTCGTTCCGTGCAGAAACTCATTCTGGCTGCCGGACTATGAGGGTCCGTCCGGATTCCCCAACATGCCAAATTATCGGGTTTGGAAACGCATCATAGGTCCATTGAGCCCATGTTCCACCAATCGTTCCATGAGATCTTGCGGTCTTCAACTTCCCAGTTGAGCCATCTTCCTTACTGATCCTGTTGCATTGCCAGAACAGGTCTCCTCTCTTCTTGCAAGGTTCGCATTTCATTCTCTCGTACACGTAGCTTTCTTCGTTGGTCACTTTCGCTCATTTCTGACCAAAATTTGTCTCTCTTTTCCATAACAACCCTGTGGGAACGCATCTTGCTAATATCAACAGATTATCTGGCGAGGTAGCGATTTTGTGGATAATTTTTTTTAAAGGTTCATTTTCGTGCAAAAACTATCTCCGCATGTGAAAATGGTCATCATCTATCCAAAAACATGTGTAAAATTAAAAAACGACAGTTGGCGAAAAATTTGCTATAATTAGTTGGTAGATATTTGTTTATTAATGCGAGCTGATTTTTCGCCAACCGGCGAAATCGTGGATATTGTAGCAACTAATTAGTGGTAGGTAGTAATGTTCGTATATTACCTTTACATGAAAATATATTGTATACTCAGTCTGATCTGATAAAAAGGGATCTTTTTTAATTCACGAAGGCTTAAACTAAAAGAGTATTTATCTTCCATAAATGTCGCAGTAAAATACTATGATATTATTCAAATATTTGTCATTGTTGTAAATTATTGAATGTCAAGAGATGCTATGAAAATTGATATAAGCGGATTCTCTATATTCTTATCAGTATCAAAGAATGACAGTCTGCACTTATTTCTTAGATAGATTAGCCACATGTGGGGGATAGTGAGGAGGTGAGGGAGAAAATAGAGCCTCGGCTGTAGAGGCGGATTACTAAAGAAAATAAGAAAGTCGAAAGTAAAAGGTGGCATACAGAGCGCGAATTGTCGCCGGCGAACTTCGCCAGCGAAAATCCCGCAAATATGACTGAACTGTAGCATGATATTCTGCAGCTGACATTCGCCAGTTTTTCGCAAGATTCGTTCCCACAGGGAATATCTCTCCTCCCGTTTTGGACAACTCTCATCACCTCGCTGTGCTTTGCCATTTCAAGTATATCGAGTCACGGTTGCTACACTTGGAGGGTGAAAACTCCGTAGCGTACAATGGTTTCAGGATTGACTGTGGATCTTTTGGCTGCTTTACCCGGACTCATTCTAAGCGCATCTAAAGGATCATATCTTCTGTATCTGCTTCGGTGAAAGATTAAAGTCGCTGATGTTTTTGGTGACGGTAGCAGGACAATAAGTATCAGAAAATGAAAATTACATGACTATGTAGAAATGGGAATGGAACAGTCTGGTGACGCTTGACCAGAGGCCTATGTAAAATGATGATCTGATAAAGTTTTTATGATTATGACTAAAGTGCCGACTGAGATATGAATAGAGTTACCTCTGATGGATGCATCAGCTGTGGAAATGTGCAAATCTTTTCTAAGTGGTCTGAAACAATCAAATCTCTCTTACTGCAGACTAAATTCAGTATTCAAAAAGGAGTTCCGTACAACAGCCGACTTCAACAGCGGATTGATGAACATAAAAAGAATCCGACAGCAATTAATGAGCATTTGCAAAACTGTAGTAAATGTAACTCAGAAATTGATCAACAAAAATAATGTACAAAGGTAACACAAATTATGAAATTAGCATTGCCGAGGCTCTTAAACTCAAAGATAGACAGCCAGAAATTAATCACAGGGCTGAGTACAGCGGTGTTTCTTACTTATTAAAGATATTCAATTGAAGTACTTTGTTAACTTAATCTGTTTCATTGGTTTTCACATGCCGCATTGATTGATTTTGCCCGTCTAATGTCACGTTACCACAATGAATTTATCTCATTGCAGCGAACTACAAGGTATGTGCGCTCGTGTGTCTAAATGTGTCTGCAGCTTCAAAGCTTATACCGTAGAATGGGGGAGCAATTAACACTTTTTTCTCGTTTGTTATGTTATTTTCTTACTGTTGCAAATATGATCCAGTTTCACCTCTTAGAACTGCAGGGTTATCATTATACACAGGCTTGACAAAGCATGTTTCGTTCGCAAAAATTAATATCTTTACTTCTATGATATAAAAAGTTAGACCATCTCTAAAATATTAAAGAAACACGGATAACTATTAACAAAATACTTTTTATCCACTATAAAATTTCATTACAGGCTTGAAAATTTGTTTCATAACACTATTTGTTAGATAATTTTCTTGAAATTTCTATGTTAAAATTTGCGGTTACATCAACGAAAACTGTCTGTTTGCACATTACTTCATCCTCTGTCACTGAATGATAGTTAATTTGAAAGATGATTTATAGATGATCTGTAGATGATTTATTTAAGAAACATTTCAACAAAGTACCAATTTGTATATTTTTTATGAGCAAAAACTCGAAAAAATGGAGTCAACACCTTAGATGTCACAATTTTGCCATTGGAAATACATAGGATTTTGTTATCCTCTCTATTTCTGAAAAGCAAATGATCTGATCCTGCAGACGCGAAGTTTTGCAGTAGGTTAGAGGTGTACTGTGCTGTGTGAAAGTTTTATGTACTACCTTGTTCCCTACACAAGTTTGCGCTAGCTCCTGGACTATTATAACCGCTGACTAAAAAGTAATATCAAATCAACCATTGATTCCATACTTACCTTATATACTTACTTTACTGCCAGCTGACATTCGTTCCCTCTCTAATACCATCCACTTCAAAAGGACTCTAAAAAGCGATTTGTTTAGGAAACATGTCACCACTTGAAACATTTTTGTGAAAGCGGGATATGAATAAATAAATAAATAAATGAACGTTGTTTATACTCGGAAGCACATTAGGCACGGAGCCTTTCTTCCATGTGGCCGAGTTGTTATTTACCACTCTCATTCTTTTTCGTACTGAGTGTTTGGCAAGAATGCAGAGTGTACCTATTTTAAAAGTCTTAGGTTTGACCCGACCAAGATTTGAACCAAGGTCTCCCGGACGCAGAGCGAACACTCTACCACAAGGCCACAGCGCCGGCCGGATATTCATATAGATACATGAATTATCATTATTATTGAATAACTGCATTGCAATTTATTTTTGCTAACTCCTGGTTAAAGCCCGAAAGGGTACCTTACAGACACAGGATTTCAAACTTGATATAGAGCGCATAAGTTTCTCAATAGAGTTTAGGAGATACATTTCTAAGCTTGGATGTACACGAATGTTTAGATAAGATCACTTCCAAATATCACAGTGACCTCTGCTGCAACTTGGGAGGAAACTCGTTATCATAGTCCACTAATCAATACTCTTGCGACAACAGCAATAGCCTTAAATTGACACCATTAAAAAAACTGGTCAAAACAAGTTATGCCTCAATTGCAACCTCAATTAGGAATGTTTTGGTTCTTAAAGGATAATGAATCCACTGACAATGAGGTGTTGTAATTCCATGGAACATAATCGTATTATATCTAACTGCCAGCTACGATAACAATAACTCAATAAAACATAAATAGACCGCACCTCTGATGGCGGCATCCTTTGATATGTAATAAATCCGCTCCGACACGACATCAACCCGTGTCACATTGATACTCAAATTGTTTAATGAAGTGATTCTATCTGCTTCAGTTTCATATTGACTGAAGGTTGTAACATATTCCTCTGTGTATTAGATTCAATTATTCAACTGTATAGGAATGGAAATTTGTATGCAATACAAAAAGCACTGCTTGGAATTTTACAAGTGCTGAAGACACAGTTTCATCAATTAGTTTGAATGCTAGCGCTTATGAGGGTACAGTCAATGTTCTCTAGTGAACATCAGTTGCTGAAGCATTTCTGAATGTTGTAATTGATGCTCACGGGATTTTGGGATTGCGGAGACTTTCAGTTCATTCACACTGGATGGGGCGTGTCCTCACGCGTCTCTGTTTGTACAACCCATAGGTTTATTAAGGTTCTGAACAAAAATTCCGTCACGTGAGGACACGCCGCGCCGCGTCCGGTGTGATTCTTTAGTGTGGACCTTTAGGGTGCGTTTACACGTGCTACTTGATGGCTGACACTTTTCGATCCATGATGAGTCAGAAAGGGATGGACAAACAATGGAAGCAAAGACATGCCTTCAATAGTGGCGCTTCGTGCGCCAGCAGACGGTAGCAATTTAGTGAATGGTGATAAGGAGAAATGCATTGATTCATCAGCATCATCCTGATTGACAGTAAACAGTGACAGCCAAAGTTGTGCATGAGCTCCGCCCTGTATAACTTCAAATTTTTATCGTCTGGTAGCACACGAAGCTCGATTATTAAAGGCATCCCATTGCTTCCATTGTTTGTCGATTCTTTTCTGATTCATCATAGATCGAAAGGTGTCAGCAATAAAGTCATACGTGCAACCGCACCTCTAGTTCCATTATCCCAACATCCCTCGTTATCAAATGAAATTAGCATAAGGTGAAAATTCGATGGGTTTTCATTAAATACTACATTCAATGCATTTTCAGATGGACCTATACAATCATTGCTACTTCTAAACATTATAATAGGCATTTATTATTTCGTCAGTCGGCGGAAAATCGCCTCAGATCTACCAATTAGTTAACGCAACTTATTCGCCACTTGAAATTATTGAAATTTAGAAGTTTTCTAAATAGATAAAGACAACGTTCACATCTGACGGCAGTATCATCACGAAAAATTAAAAAGTGTGACATTCTAAAATATGCCTAAAAATCGCATCTTCGCTCCTAGCATTCTGAAACATTTACTTTGATCAGTCATTTTTATCTTCTATAGAGTAAGTATATTAGGTAAATAGCAACTTATCATTTATTAAATCCCCAATGTGTATGCAGTTTCGATTTTATTAAATGAACTCGAGTTGAATGCAACTGGGTATTGATAACAAATGTGAGATATGTAAATATTTACACTTTAAGAGAAATCTGCACGGATTTACTGATTATGATAGAATCACAGAAGGAATCATAGTATTTTGCAGATCCTCCGTGTCATGACAGCCTTGGAGAGGTAGTTTTTGTCAACTTATCAAATTCGAAGGTTGCTATTGCTCTAATGCTCAAACGCAACCTTCTCAATAAGAGTGTTTTTTGGGCGTGATCATATCACAAACTACCGGCTACTGGAAGAGCAAAATAACATAACCAAAGGCAATGATTTCAATTAACTTTGAAAGATGAGAATGGGTTCACATTACTATTCAGATTCAAGAAATGCTGCATAAATTAAGTGAATCATGAAAATCATACCGATGAAAATGGAATTAAAAACTTAAAATTTCAGCCGGTAGCACAATGAGATCTCAAGATTTTCATGAGGACTTGCATTTTAATTCGGTTCGTGAATTTCCTTTGATAATCAGCCTAAGTTCCGCTTAATATTCAGTCAGTTTGATATCCAACATGTTTCAGACTACTTTCATGTCAATAGTATATATAATTTGCAAAAATTTAGCTTTGTAAAAACTGCTCAAATAATTTCTTGAACCGCAGGAACGCAATCTCCGCAAAAAACTGAATCTTTTCATGTCAAAACTTTCACTGTATACAAATACTTTTTTGAGTCTACACTCTGCCATGACTTTTATGTATTTACTCAATGGGTTAAGCAGTGTTATTTCACTGCATTAGCAGTATCATTATCACTTCTGTCATGATGCTGAAAATGATTTAAGTATTTATCTTTGCCCTGATTATAATTCACCGATCTTATGCCTTCATTGCTCTACCTATTAGGCACAAGGCACCTAGGTTACCTAGGTGTTTAACTTTGACTTCAGTGCTTATCCGTGCTTTAATTATGTTGTGTCGCAGCTGCTGTTATCTTCTGCATCTTGTGTGCGATGCCAGCTAGTCTGAGAATTTTCCACCTTGCAATTTGACTCAATCGCGTGCGCCAATAGGGAACGAATAAAACACTGAGCATTCTGAGTGTGTGTCGCTTTCTTAAGTGTGTACACAATTAAAAAAACTAGCTAAAAATCGCTTGCTCGCCAGACAATCATGTGATATAATGAAGGGACGTTCTCACAGAGTCGCAGCCGTATTTTGCCTCAATGGGTCCACCGACAGCTTTGCTCAATATTTTATCTGCCATGTTATTTGTTTCAATTGATAAAAAACATAATATCTACTCAAAATTCATTTTCTTGTTCTTAATGCTCCGTTATCTATAAATTTACCCTCATTCATGTGGAACTTTTATTTGTCTGCTTAATTATCATCTGATCATCTGCGGTGCGTTTTAGTTTTTCAATTTGCCTACCCGCATGCGAAAGTTAAAACAGAAATAAAAAGAAGAATTCTTCATGCAATTAATGTAATAAAAAACATGTCTGCTCCATTGTATCATGGATTGAATGGCTAATGTACTTTGTTTACAACTTCCCAAACATGGAAACATAGTAATATTAGAACGTTTAATAGCAATCAAGTACTAGTTACTTTGATCAGGGATGTCTATGAAACATATACATAGACATCCCTGCTTTGATGTGATTATTTATGGTTGGAAAGAGATATCTGAGTCGTAAACAAGGCAGCTACCACACTCTGTTGGTATTGCTGTAATGATAAACAGAGATCTACAGATTCTATAGTTCCAGCGAATAATCATTAACCCTTTTAATCATTAATCCCCAGAGCGGCCAGAAATTGTCTGTTGGATGAAAGACTAGCCCCGTCACTGAAAGGCTTTTGAAAGACCACCTTCTTGGAACCATAAATCCGACTGTTCGCTTTGCTTAAGTTAGTGAAACTAATATAATGGGCAACACCTGTTTGTTGATGGAAATTTCAGCTACTCGTCTATGCGGCGATTGCTAGATCTTTAGAAGAAGCAAGTCACTGAAACATGCAACAGTTGTAGATACTTGCCGCAAGTCGAACTATTGTACATGTAAGTCATTTTATCAAAATGCTTTTCTATGTAAAGAGAAATGATAATAACCGTGAACATTGACAATTACACAGATAAGCTGCCGGCATCAATCGATTGAATCTCAGTGAAATTCAGGTGGTCCGTTTTTTTATGATCAGCTCTACATGCATCGTTGTCCACAAGTCTCTATTGTTTTCAATAACCGTGGCCGTTCCAGTCCTCTATTATAATATAGTGTCGGATTTCTATGTCACCTGCAGTGGCGACCACTTGCTCCTCCGCTACACGTCAACCGCAATATTTCACAGACTACAGAATTGGATTGTTTAATCGCATCACTTTGCTAGAAGTGCAAACTGATTCAAACAGATGGCACATGCAGGAACTTAATAAGTGGGCAAAAAGAAATTTTTGATATCTTACAGAGATAGGAAAAATAGTCGTGCGTCGTAAGAATGCACAATTTGCACAATTTGGCATGTTTGATGTTGAACTGGATGCTCATTGTTCGATTGCTATGTTATTTAGTCAGGATATTGTGCCATTTCATTAACGTTACATGTTCCAATGTTTCCTTTCTAGTCAAACAGAAAAAGAGACGACCTGTCTAATTCATAGAAATTGACAACAATAAAACCTCTAGAATGGAAATTAAGCTTCGTGCAATGCGCAATAACGGCACTTAAATCGCATGCATTTTCACTTAGATGCACCTGCCAACGTCTGTATCATTGGGTTAGAATCAGTCACATGAGTAAATCGAAGCTTTTAATTGGTTCTTCATGCCCCAACTCAGTTCCCCCGGATGTGCCGCGACCTTGAGTCAATTTCCATTCTAGCGAACTGCAGATAAACAGTTTATTTCTATGGTCTAATTATGTGAGTGAAGCAATCTGTTGACAATGCACAGACATCGAACAATGCATCCTGACGTCACTAGAACCGCTCATTACCCATGTACAGGCTCAGAAAAAATATCGCGCTTGTGTCGACTGTGACATTGTTTTCCTTCGTATTGTAATAGCCTTCTACTGTGACTTTTTCTACATTGACCATAAGAAGTAAGCAAAAAATATGGATTGTAGTTAATCAGTTAAATGTAAATTTATCTGCGGCCGGTGATAATTTTTTCATTGGAATTATTCTGTTAAAAAGAATTGAATGCATTCATTAAAGTACTATTGCATCTCTGAAGAAATGATGGCCCCAACTGTGAAACCGGACTCATTGAAATGCCTTTCGATTGTGACGTGACGATTTTCAGAGTTCCACTATGTAGATTGCAGCTACGTCTCTTGGCTACGTCTATTCGGTATCGGCATGAAAGTCGGACGTGTTTAAATAATTGGAAACTTCTTCTTTGTAATATATAAAGTGAGTTTAAATGACTATTCAAAGCAGTCTGAATGCAACATCTGAGGACATTTTAGTTGGCTTCGACTCTCGTTAAATTCGTTTATTATATTCATCACCAGTTCTCCGACGAACTTAAAAGCGGCTCACTTCGCGTGCAAACTGACAGGCTTGATACCTCGCACCGTTTACACGTTCTCAAGTGGAATTTAATTTCCAAATCGTTAACGATCCAATACAAAAGGTACGGCGTTGATTATCAGCAGGTTTTGGGTGGTTAATTGGTGGAAAAAATTGCCGCCGTTTCTTTGATGTGCGCCACACATGATCAAAGATGGCACGCGGTTGGCAGAACTGCTATATGGCGCTAAAAGTCAAATGACGGGTGGCAACGAACTTCCTCCGAAAATGATCTCCATAACTCTCATTTCAAATGTAAAGTAGAAAAAGGCAAATTTGTGGAATAAAAATAATGTTCACGAATAAAGAGCACGTACAGGAACATAGGAACACGCATATAAATGAAGTGAAGCGAAGATGATTACATTGCATAAGTAAGAGTTATCTTTGTTAATGCCATTTCGTAGAATTTTGAGGAGACCTGTCAATGAAGAATGTCTGATATTTGCATAGCCTATTCGTATAATGTTTATTGTCCGTGGCAGGTTATAAGGTGGCAGGTAAATCTCGGCAGGGTAATTGGCGTGCTGATCCCGGGTTTGGCCAAAAGCCCAGAATTTTGGGATCAGAGAATCGGCATTGCAAGCACTAATCAATACGACAACCCCCGCCGAGTGCCACAAATAACGGATACTCCTCAAATGGCGATTGATGAAGCTTCATCTGATTACTAGCATCAGGTAACTACCGGTAACTCCTTTCAGGAGAAGTTAGAGACGCGCGCCAAAGAAAATATCAATGCGTTATGGAATAAATCGCCAATATCGCCAACTTTGCAGGGGGGAGGAGGATTGGCCTTTTATCTACAGCCACTGTTGCTTGACTGAGTCGCACTATAGACCCTCTGCACCATCGCACCGAAGTGCGTTTCTCAATCCTGCAGACCTGTCATTCCACATAAATACTCATTAACTTCGGTTACTTACTAAGCACTTACTGCGCACTTACTTACCTACCTATTTAGGTTCCTACCTCGATAGCCTTGAATTGGCACATGGTACGTTGTGTTTCATTTTTATAATATTTTGTCCTTGACTGTTCTTTCTCCACTTTCCTCGCCAGTGCTTCACAAATTTTGAATACCCTTGATGTATCAAATTGCCAGGAACTCTGCATAACCGAAAATAGACACTAATCGAATTCATAAATATATGCACGCATCAATTCACTGTGAAGTAATTGCTTTTGTAAGCAACATTTGATTTTCAGAACCGATGCCAGTCTCATAATAATGCTTGTCGCTATTCAGAACGCAATACATAGTGAAATTCCTCGTAATTAAACAAATTACTTAGGAGACCATCATTTCTCTTTGATGTGCCGCCTAGCGGAAGGGATGTTCCCTCCTCCGTTCGACTATCAGCGGAAAATTATCAAGTCGAATAGACATTTGGGGATTCTCTCATCGTTACGAATCTATAATCCATGTCTTTTGGATAGTTGGAAGAATATTAAACATCCTTGAACAGATCTATTGCGACTTCAGTCTATTTTTTCATCAAATTTACACTCAATCGTCTTGGAAACATTTTCTAAATGGCCAAATGAAGCAGAGAGTTGTGACAGGATAATTTGTTCTGTCGGCTGGTTTTCTAAGTTATATTTGAAATACAAATGATTTCATGATATCCTTGTAGACATGTTCAACCTAAAAAAAGATGCTGCAATTAGTTTTGGAGATTTTATTGTTTAGGCAAATCGTGAGAGCAATTAGATTTTTACGTGCTCGATTTACCGGATTTTTGCATTCACTTTTTGCACATCACTTATTGTGTAGGCCTTATCTCTCTTTTCATTATTTGAATTTGGATCATTCATATATCGACATACTCTATGTATGTAGCTCCATTTCAATGACTAGAAGACAGTGATTCTCAAAACATGGATATCCATAGAGAAAGATGGGATAAAAATACTGAACTTCAGTGCATGCCAAGCAGTTCATTGATTAGGCCTACGACAGTGGAGAACACAGTAAAGCAATTTCGTCGTCTTTCCGTGCGGGAAAGTGCGATTGCCTATTGGTTGAGTAGAGAGGCTAAGAAGATGTATTGGTTGAGTCGCGGCAAGGAAGAGTTTTTACAGAAATAAAATATTTCCGAAAAAAGTCTTCATCTGAATGAGCACATGAACAGCGAATTAACCGGCGAGTATGTTTAAAGGTGCGTTTGACGATTTGTCGGCATTTATAATTCAAATTTTCTAATAATGGTTTCCGAAACAATTTTAAGAACAAATATTTAGATATATTGATGAGAAAACGTACAAGTTTATTAGTCCTTCTGGCAGTGAGCCCGGTAGGCTCTATGGTACTGTGAAAGTGCACAAAGATAACAAACCTATGAGACCAATAATAAGTATACTATTGGCTCTGCAAGTTACAATTTGGTAAAATTTTCAGATAATCTAATAAAACCACATATAAATTCGAAACATATGTTGAATTCTACCTCTCACTTGATAGAAGAAATTAATAAAAATCAAGAACTTTTTCATGACAAGCATATTTTAATTAGTTATTAGTCACATATGGAACAAAATTGGATGAATGAAGAATGCAGTCCACTTTATTACGCAAGATATGTAAATGATTGCACTTGCGTTTTTGATGATATAAAGAAAGTAGAACGGTTTCACCAATTTTTAAACAGACAACACAAAAATTTAAAATTTACTGTAGATATTGGAGGCAATAGCATAGCATTCTTGGATGTTAAAATAAATATTGCGAATAATTTGGAAGCTAGCATCTTTAGAAAAGAAACGTTCACAAATGTGCTACTAAATTTTGAAGCAACCTGTCCAAGAGCGTGGCACCGGGGTCTGGTTATTGGAATGCTGAGTAGAGCATATACGGTAGCCAGCAATTGGAATATATTTCATGATGAAATTGAGAAAATTCTGAAAATTTCTGAATGCTAATAATGGTTTCCCATATTTTCTGACTATTTATAAAATACTATTGATCTTTCTAGATCCAGATCATAAACATGAAGGTGCATGCTTAGCGCACAGTTTCCTCCACTTTCGTCTTAGACTGCGTGTACATGGAATAATTATTAATTTCAGCTAATTGTTAAAATCATTTAATGCAGGTCATTTCATAATTTACTTTGATAAAGCATACGGCGTCAATTTGGTAAAAAAGTATATTACTTTACGAAATTCCGTTGCGTTTAACATGCAGTGCCTGTATAATAACGATGACATCATTATATTCTCTCACAATGAAGATGAAAATCATGTCGACACTAATGCAGTAGCAGACATTATTGTCCACTGAATTACATTGTTGCTGAGTAAGTAGGTTTGTCAGCCGATATTTCACTTGTCATTTTTCTATCTCCAATCCCAAATTAGACGGCCTTAATTGCATGATTAATTGCAATACCACTGAGGTAGAGGCATTTCAACGTACATCTTCGCATACCCAGTAGAAATGGCATTGGGATGATTCCTATGGTTCACAATCTGGATTCGTAGATATCTCAAGCTTGACATACCTTAATTTTCTGAGCTGCATGGGTTATATATGTAGAAAATGATCATAGATTTGAAACTTTTGCAGATCAACATCTTGGATTTTTGATGTCATAGATTTTAGACTCAGTAACAATGCATACAGGACCTTTCAAATGATCAGCCCAGAAAATCGTCTGGCGCGTAGATTTAGGTTGTCATTTGAAAGGTAATACATTGAAATCTTCATTGAAATTGCATTGAGTTAGAAGCTGAATTATTTTTCGGAAGAAGCACTCTATGTCAAATCTCGATACAAATTATTTAATTACGTCTTAAATAAATAATTTTCTCGAAGAAATGTTTGGAAATCATATCACCGAAATTATTATATCATGCATGTATGTAAAAGACAATTCGGCGCGAATTATTTGGAAATCATATATATAATTGAATTGTTAAACTTCTAGAGAGATATTTCTTAGATTTCCATGTCAGGAACATGGATTATCATCTTTCGTGTCTCTTGATTCAAATAACATAGACAGTTCGTTCAATTATGGTGGAAGCACTGAAAGCTATGCGGTAATAAACATTTCTAATAATCACTGTTTGTAAATATCTCTAAAGATTTCATCTTCATACAAATAATGCATGATTTTGCAAGGCTTTCTGTGTCCACAGGTTAATAAGTTCCACGAAGCAGGGAATTATTTTCCTGGTTGGAAATTATTAACTTGGTGCAAACTTCTATGGAAAAAGTCATGCATTATAACAGATAATGCATAGATTTCTTTGGTCATTATTTGTCATAATAACCTCGAGCCTTCGACTCTCGGTAATTATAGCAATAATGACCTCATATCTATGCATTATCTATTACTTAAAGGATGCTCATTTTAACTATGTCACGTTTTAGATAGGAGGGAAAATATCTTGTATTTCATATAAAATTTATACTTCCTAACAAATAAATATCTATTGCAAGAGAGCGCTAGATGACTCCAGACTACATGTACATAGAAAATAGTAAAACTGACCATGAATGTGGCATTATGGACTATCATGGACTCCTAGATATTAAATCTCTACTATCTATGAGTCCATGAAGATATGACATTATGCTTTATGTTGGCTAAAATATCAAATGAAATTTCGCAGTTGGAGTCATCTAGCGCTATCTTTTTTCATACAAGGAAGTAAAAGTCAATAATGTTTCAAATTGTCAACGCTGAAGCATTCAAAGATTTGGGGTTAGTATCACCTATAAGGGACTTCAATAATGATCCCACTTGGACATTTGATGACAATTTTGTCACTTGCAGCTGGCACGTCCGTTGGTTGATTTTGTTCATTTTTGTTAGCTAAATTCACATTACTATTGGTTAGTATGTTTGATGTTACTTTTTGCATGTTTGTTGAGTAATCATTGTAAGTCAAAACACAGTCTGAGCGATGACCAGTCACTTTTTTTGCCATTTCTTTATTTCCGGTGGCATTCATGATTCTGGTCACCGTAGTTTTTCTGCATGACTGATTACTATATTGGTCATCTTCTCCCGCAGCCTCCATCATGTTTCGTATGGTTGCCGTTAAAGAATTGTGTCCCAGAGGTTGGTTCACAAACCAAGTGGTAGCTGTCGGCTTTGGATGAGGCTGGAGGAAGAACGCATTGGTCGTATCGTTAACAGGACGCAATGAACTGTAAAAGATAAAGAGATTTACCAGGCACTTTGAAGGATCATCACTTTTGAATACAGTTACTGTTTTTGGCACGACGTGATGTTCATGAAGACCTCCCTTATACGTTTTTGATATATCCTCCCTGTATTCGAGCACATCGTCACCCTCTCTTCGAGTCAAGGTCAATTGAGCATTTTCTCCCCATTTTAGATTGCGTAGCTCCTTTCCCCCACGAAGCCCACAATTAACTCCAATCAGGTAAATCAA
Organism: Prostheceraeus crozeri; assembly: GCA_907163375.1. Taxonomy (NCBI): domain Eukaryota; kingdom Metazoa; phylum Platyhelminthes; order Polycladida; family Euryleptidae; genus Prostheceraeus; species Prostheceraeus crozeri. The sequence goes on along the minus strand of CAJQUW010008520.1, from coordinate 117,565 downwards.
CGTCCTCGTGAGTTTTCGAGGATTATCGCGACCGAGATATTGTCTCTCCCATAACCGTGTTTCTGTGGACAGGGGCACCGGCTTCGCCTGCTTCTTCGTTAGGGAAACTCCAGCAGCGGTATTGACTTTCATGGCTGCGTCCAACGAACTCCTTGTTTCCAGGAAAGCAGGATCATCAAACACCTGTAATGACAAATTAATTTGATTTAGAATAGATTAATTATGATATTACCGCACTTTAGTTCACTATGTTTTTTAACTCGTAGTTTGTAATGAAAGTCGACATTGCAAACAAGTAATTTTTTCCACTATCCTCATTCCTAGTTTTCGGAAGGAAAAGTAACTATATTTATTTCATAAAAACAGAGTAGCATTACGAACTAAATAACAATAAAGTTACACAAGTAATTGAAATGGCAAAAGTACCTTGAGAAGTACCGGTACATGATAAATTTATGAATAGAGCAAAATCTTTATAAAATAAATTCATCTTTTCAATCAAAAAGCATTATCAAATATTTCAATTAAACTAAATTTGCATGCTATTAAGAAAAATTGATTCCACTTTCAAACTCAAAAGAAGGACTTTCACTTCAAGTAAAACACTCGGCCTACGGCCTCGGGATTTTAACATAGTTATACACCTCTGTATTTCCCATACAGTCATGATATCCTCCTGTAACCTTAACATAAGTGTGATATTAATCAAATATGCCATAGCGATGAAGTGACATTTAGGTCATGTTGTTGAAGCGCTATGGTACATTTGGAATGTCCCATAGCTGTAAGCAATCTATGATGTTTTCAAGATATGAAATAATAGTCACAATTCAAGCTATGATACATAGCAACAGATATCATCAACATCAAAATGATTATAATATAGAGTTGTTGTGCGAAAAATGAACACAGCAATCGAGTCCGCGTTAGATTGTTGTGCGAATATTGAGTACAGCAGCACATTGCTATTAGTCTGTGTCTCTTGCCACGGAAGTCTATGAAGGTGTCGAAAACCGCACGGCGCAATATTTTGTGCAAATTTGGTATTGCATTGGGTACTTTTGGTAGCAATCATAGGAGTCATCAAAACGTCAACGTCGCTTAATTAATAACACTGACTTTTGCATTGATCTTTTGACAATGGCAAAAAATTTGTTTGAAATAGAAACGATTACATGATATTTTTGTAGACATTTTCAACGTCAAAAAGATACTGAAATTAGTTTGGGAGATTTCATTTGCATGAATCTTGTCTAGGAGAATGATGAGCGCGATTTACCTGATTTTTGCATCTACCTGGTGTTCATTTGAGCTTTGCTGTGTTCCGCAAAAATGAATCAGTTGTCACTACACTTCGGATACATGAGGCTGATACATGTCACTAAAACCTTGTAGGAACGTCGCTTGCTTATATCAAAAGATTATCTGGTGAATCAACGACTTTGTGACTAAATTCATTTATTGCTCATTTTCGTAATAAAGCTGTCGCAAGATGTGTAAGTTGCCTATATTTTTTTATAAATGCGTCTAAAATCCAAAGCTGCAGGCGGCGATCAAGTTGTTATAACCAATTGACAGATATCTATTTACTCATCTAAGCTGATTTTTCGCCAACTGACGAAGTAGTGGATATTGTAGCAACTAATTAGCAGTGAGTAGTAATGTTTGTATGTTAGCTTCACATGAAAATCTATTGCATGCTCAGTCTGATTATTTAAAAAGACTTGTTTTTGAAATCAAGGAAACCTAAACTAAAAAATATTTATTTTCCATGAAATGTTGTACTAAATACTATGAATTGATTCCAATATTTGTTTTTGTTGTACATTCCTGAATGCCAAGAGCTGTTATGCAAATCTAGAGGAGATTCTCTACTTATTCATCACTATCAAAGACACCCTGGAGCTTTCATTTGTTAGATAGATCGACAGTGTTTTGGAATTGGAAAGGAATTGCGGGAGAAATTAGAGCCTCCGCAATAGCGGCGGAAAGCAAGGATTACCAGAGAAAATAAGAGGCAAGATTAAAAGGCAACGTAAACGTTGGGTCACGAACTATCGCCGGCGAACTTCGCAAGCGAGCATGCTAAAACATTTTGCTGAACTTTGGTATGACATCATGTAGTTGATAATGTACCAGCTTTCCGCAAGATCAATCTCAAATCAATGTCTCTAGAGCCTAGATATTTCAAACTGAAGTCCCAAGGACCAGCCACTTCCTCCCTATGTCCCGAGGATCAGGCACTTCCTATCCACTGTCCAGAGGAGTAGCCACTTCCTCTCTACTGTCCAGAGGAGTAGCCACTTGCTCCCTAGTGCCCCGAGGAACAACCGTTTTACATGAAAATTGAAAAAACCACAAACTGAAAGCGTGTGAAGCGCTCAGTCTTCCGAGCTCAGGTTGAACTCAAAGTGATCGAATTTCAATTCGACATGAAGTGCGCCTATTTAGTTGTTTTCAACTCCTAATTCTTATTCGGTGTAATTGAAAATTCTACTGTTCTGGCGCCATGCGCTAGACATTTCTGTTCTTATTTTCTCTCTCTCCCTATCAAATCAGGACACCAGAGGTGCATCACCAGCAATTTATTGCACGACTTTATTGATGGCAGACATTTTAGTAACTCGGAAAATGAACCATAAACTTGCATGTCGTCTCAATTGGACTGACCTTTGGCCCAAAGCACGTGGGCAGAGTGGTTTATGATTCCCAGACTGTCGTATTGGTGATAAAACGGCGAGGATGTCTTGTACATTGTGTGTTTGAATGAAACACTTGTATAACTTGTAGTTTACGAGCATCGCTTTGCTATAAATTACCCACTGTTTGTCTGAAGCGCAGCTCAGATCTGTGATCAGGTAAAATACAAGTCATTGAAAGGTTGTTGTTACTATTCTCTCGTTTTTTTGCCGTCGATAATTCATTCTTTGAAGTCGCCGCTGCGATAGTTCTCACGGATTACATCATTTTACAAGAGACAAGACCGAAAACGATTAGCAGAGAGTCGAATTCCATTAGCCCAGTGCTTAACAAAGAGTGTTTTGGACGTACAGGGATTGGATTCATCTGTACGCGTGGTATCCGTCTGATTTGCTTTGATCTGTGCCGCCGTATAGGGTCACAGTGGATTAGTTATAAGAACAGTGTGGTAGAGAACAGACGCCTTGTGGCAATTCCAAGTTTCTTCTCCTCTCCTTGTAGAAACTAGTGGACGCAGATAAGAAACGAACATGGCTACGACTTCAATGCTTGTGGCGATCACCGCTTTTGTTCTGTTACCGGCAACATGGTTATCTTTGACAGCAACGATACCAGAAAATCCCAAGTCAAATACAAATCTAACCATCAGTTACGATGGAGAAGAGGTGAGTTGCATTTTTGATGTCTATTGTTTCTGAGACGAAAGGGAGATGTCATTATAAGGTTGGTTTGGAGCAGGGAGCCGAACTAGGCATGAGGGTCAAGCACAGGGGGTAGCAATTTGTTGAGTGCAACACGGTAATTTTAGGCTATCTCGCTTCCCAGATCTGGCAAGTCATCTTAGACCGGAGACTTCGGGCCGATTTACTGCGGGCCCTGGCAGGTTATCGTAGACCGGAGACTTCGGGCCGATTTACTGCGGTCTCTGGCAGGTTATCTTAGACCGGAGACTTCGGGCCGATTTACTGCGGTCTCTGGCAGGTTATCGTAGACCGGAGACTTCGGGCCGATTTACTGAGGTCTCTGGCAGGTTATCTTAGACCGGAGACTTCGGGCCGATTTACTGCGGGCTCTGGCAGGTTATCGTAGACCGGAGACTTCGGGCCGATTTACACGTACTGCGGGCTCTGGCAGGTTATCTTAGACCGAAGACTACGGGCCGGTTTACTGCGGGCTCTTGCAGGTTGTCTTAAACCGGAGACTTCTGGCCGGTTTACTGCGGGCTCTTGCAGGTTGTCTTAAACCGGAGACTTCTGGCCGGTTTACTGCGGTCTCTGGCAGGTTATCTTAGACCGGAGACTTCGGGCCGGTTTAATGCAGTGCTCTGGCGGCCTGTCTTAGACTAACCTGGGGCCGATTTAATGCAGTACTCTGGCGGCTTGTCTTAGACTAACCTGGGGCCGATTTAATGGAGTGCTCAAGCGGGTTAATCATTTGAACTCGGTTCTCCCGGACGCTGAGCTCACACTTTGCGACAAAACCACCGCACCGGTTCAAATACATGCTGTAGTAGATAAATGCATAAGTGCACACTAATGTCATTCAATCACATTTCACTTACTTATTGGTTACATAATCTTTGAGGAAAATTGTTGCCTAAGTATTTCTGTAGACATGTCGGTGCACATTGTTCCGTAATTTTCACAATTTTAATCTTAATATAGTACAGCGGTAATGCTTTCACCTGCCCGGACCCCGCCTGGGCCCTGCTTGAGCCCTCATCGACTCCAAAATGTCAAACCTGGGCCAGTCCCGGCCCGTCCAAGGCCCGGGTCGTCTTCCAGCTCTGACCCTGCCATGCGACATCTGAAACCCCGCAAAATGATAAATTATATTCTTTATGAAATTATCAGGATAATACGATCGCCAATATCAAATTCAGCTTTATGGGAAGAAAAGTTCAAACTTTTAAAGCTGTGTAACAAAAGTACTCATTATGAGGACTGCCGACACCACTCACGATTGTCAAACTTTGTCGGCTGTTGCGCTTGGTGTGCGGTGTTTGTCTTTATAAAAAGGTTGCTGTGATTGACATTATTTCGATTGATTAGCCACTCAGTGCAACAAAAAACAAAAATCAGCCGCTTATTCTGTCCAGGCATGACAACGATTTCTTCAAAAGTACGTGCTGCTCTGTGCTGAAGATCAAAAGAAGCCGTCCTGGGTGGGCAAGGTCGGGCGGGACCTTAGTCAATTGCTGGTGGATGAATGCATCGGAATACGTTGATGTATAAATCTTAAGAAAGAGAGAGTTAGTGAGAAAGAATGCTATTGAAGCCGCAATTTTTTCAGAAATTGGAAGATTATTCTTAATTCTGTCATAACTCTTGAAATGATTTCGCCCACATTCAAGGTGATACATACAGATCAATAAGAGCGCAACAGACTTCAAGCTGACGTTGTGTTGAGTTTGGATTCAAAGCTGAATGGATAAAGAAAGTATATGTAAAAACCGCATCCGCAGCCTCAATATATTGAATTGAACCGCATCTGCAATACATTGGATGGATCCACTACTGCATCCCCAAAATATTGGAATGAAGAGTGTCCGCAGCCTCAGTACATTGGATTGAACCGCTCCCGCATCCGCACCTGCATTCGTACTGTTTTCGTGTGGACCCGAATGCAACATGCCGTTGGATTACAAAACCGACTAAGTGGGGTTGAGATGCAAGATAAAAATAATGAGATTTAAGCATGTTAATGGTCATTGTATTTGTATTTTTATATTTCCTTTTTAGCGAGTTTTCAAGTAGTATGCGATACGCCTCAGTTTTCTGTGGCCGGTTTATATAGATTCCATTCTCCCTTTGGGGTGAGAAGCAAAAATGCAAGATCTCAGTAGACGAAGGTTTTGCTAAGATACTATCTACTAAGATCAATTTATTAGAGAAACAGAAAAAAACGGTTCCATCAGAATGAGATTCAAGTAGTGATGCAAATGGAAAATTTTGAATTTTTTTCGGTGATTGACGTTTTTGCCTTATTAAATCTTTGTGTTGGATAGTTATTATAGTCGTTTGAAAATACTATGTAATATTCAAGGACCGAAACCTTCCTTATCCGTACATGTTAACTTTTGGAACCAACTTCAGCTTTGTACATGTCTATTCCAGATCTTTCCAAATGAATTTCAGATATCTGTCAAAAACTGAAGATCTAAAATTCAACTGGAGACTCCCCAATTCATCTGGAAATATCTGAAATTAATTTGGGCAGATCTGAAATCGATTTGGAATTATTTGAACTAGAAATGGACGATGTGTAGTTTGTCCTCAACGAAGGCATCGGACAACAAGCTAGAAGTTAGAAACTATAATAGATTTTCTTTTACTCATCACAGATATCTTTAGTTTCCAAATATTTCACAAGTTTGCAGTCTTTATAGATCTTCCAATATGTTCGTTTATGTATAATGCTGCATGGACTGTGCCCTCATACGTCACATCTTCATCAACACATGGAAAATTTGTATCACTACAATTAGCGCTGCACAATAAAGTAAACTTTCAAGTTATAGGTAAAATAAATTATTATTTTAGTTAATAAATTATTCTACAAAATAAAGTGGATTATTTTTGCTCCAGATCTTTCTCATTGCATGAAAATATACCCTATTGTAAAGCAAGATTCACGTTTTCCCAAAAGGTGTCTGTGTGATATATTAAAAATGCTAACAAATTAGCACAAAGTGCTGGTGGCAAAGGAATGCTCAAAAATCCGCGGACGGTACTCGTATTGATACGATCGTTCAATCGAAATAATTATGAAATCAAGAGTTTTAGAACAATTCTATTAATGTGTAGCTGCCTCGGCTGTTGAAGCGCACAAATTATAGGATCTATCACAAAAAATTAAAATTTCCAAAGTTTTCCAAAATTTTCCACTTTTCAAGATCGTTTTATTCGAAATAATGGTGAATCAAGAGTTTTAGACCCATTCTATTGGTGTGTAACTGCCTCGGCTGTAGAAGCGCACAAATTATAGGGTCTATCAAAAAAAAATGAAAACTCTCAAAATTTTCCAAAATTTTCCGGAAAATTTTCATCACTAGATTCAAGTATTCTAACTGAGGCTATAAGCACGCGAATTTAACCATATGCCGTTTGAGAAATTGGTAATTTTGTCTGGCAATAATTTGCGTAGATTAGAGATTGGAAGCTATCTGTCATTCAAATACTGATGATAAAGCTTTCAAACAGTTGTTCTGCTTCATTTCCGTGCAGTAAAGAGAAGGTGGAAATTCGATAATTTTTTTTACGTTAAATGCTAAAACATGAATGTGAAAGAGAACAGAGACAAGACGAATGTCAGAGAGATTTTTACACGTATATCTGCGTCACAACTGGTCCCAACGCCAACCCAGCCCCCAGCAGGAAGACCTTTCGTCATGGTTGGCTACTATACAGTATGCCTCCGAATGTGTATTGGTGCCACACAGAGTTGGAATGTCTTAGAGAGTATTAACAAGCATTATTGTTTGCGGACTTTATGTCTCATCAAGCATTTAAACAAACAAATTTTTGAGGTCATATAGGAGTGTAGCACAAGATATAGATTACAAGTGGGTGACTACCATGTGGATTTATGTGGACAGCAATTAACAATGAATGATTGCGGTCCGATTTAAAGAAGGCCACAATGATAATGCTGAAACGCGTAGCGGCGCTGAAGCATTATCATTGTGGCCATTCTTTAAAGAGGACCGCATTTACATTGTTACTGTGATTCATACGGAACTCGAGCTATGCCTTTTTCATTTTTAGTCGATGGATGATTAAAATAAATGTATAAAGATTATATTTAAAAGGCGGACAGCAATGTAGGAATACCATATGAGACTTCAAGGTAAGTAATGTACAAATCAGAGGCCGAGTTAGAGGCCGACGATTTGTGCATTACTTACCGAGAAATCTCATGTGGTATTTCCATTGTCTACTTATATACATCTGCATCCATCCATAGACTTCCTGTAACAGAGCATTCTTCTACAATTAACAAGTCTATGATCTTAGCAGTAACTTCTATGTTATAAGCATTGAAAAATGACGGCCGGGTAATGCACATTGTCACTGAGTAAGTAGGGTTGTCGGCCGATATTTCACTTGTCATTTTTCTATGAAAGTCATGATTCAAAACAGAAAAGATCGCTCCCTTCTTGAGTAAACCACGATATATTGTAATAAGATAAATAGCTAAAACTTTGTACAGTGGCATACGTTTCGCGACCCAGTCGCTGCCTCAGTGCCAAATAAAACTAAAACGGAAGGCACCTTCCGGAAACACCTTCCGTTTTAGTTTTATTTGGCACTGAGACAGCGACTGGCTCGCGAAACGTATGCCACTGTACAAAGTTTTAGCTATTTATCTTATTACAATATATCGTGGTTTACTCAAGAAGGGAGTGATCTTTTCTGTTTCGAATCATGCCTAACTACCTCCCGTACGCCACAATCATCTATGAAAGTCGTTCATATATCTCCAATTCCAAATTAGACGGCCTTAATTGCATGATTAAGGCCATAGAAGTGGATAATAGTACACTAGAATGGAAGTTTGGTATCTTGCCTATGTACAATGATGGTACATGGAAAAATCTATGGTTTGTAGATCAGATTCGATCTACAACATTTTATCATAGTCAAACTATTTGCCAAGTTGGTTGTGAAAGTTGTTGACAGCAAATTACCGGATCTTTATGAAGAGAATTTTAGTGAGATGGTGGTATTGTATCATGTGAAATAGTCTACTATTCCATGGATAAATACACCGTGTCTATTTGTGCCAGTCATTGACAACTATTATACAATTTTTCAACACTGGAATACGAATTAAAATTTGATTCACAGAGTCATATTGAAAGTGGTCGCTGTAGTGGTTGGAAGAACATCTCAAGAATTAACAGATAAAATTTCTAATTATTGGATAATTTCTCGGTCAAGCGGTTAAGAAACCTATTGTTTTTCTGCACACTTAAAATCTTCTTTACCTACAATAATTTCTCAGATAAATAGAATGTCGCTGGAACTCTTCAACTAATTATTGAATGACTTATGTGATATAATTTGATGATATATTGGCAACTGATTTTCGAATTCATGCAGAGATTTTGAAAATTGTTCAAATGTAATTAACAGGGTAGCCCTTTAAAGTAAAATGAATACCTGAAGATTTCTTGGCCTCTGATTTCAAGCTGGAGCAATGCATGTTCTGCAAATCGACATTACAAGTTGCATATGTGTCTGATTATACTCTTGATAGATTATAGGAGCGATATTTCAAAATGATGAACGTACAGAACGTTTTAGAGGATTTCCTTTTTTGTCATTCTGTCGCTGCAGTATTTTGTAGATTCATTATTGCCTTTGTGTACATGCTCTTTGGACATGGGGCAACAATCCAGATCACAAATTGGCTTGATAAATATAAATGCCAATCAGAAAACATGGAAGCCAGATCGCACAAGTTGCATTTTGCCCCAACTAAGTTCCCCCGGCGTGTGCCATAATTTCCATGCAATTTCCATTCTAGGACTTTCTATGGTATTGTTAATTTCTATGATTAAGGCCGTCTAATTTGCTATGTAATTCCATTGAGATAGGAGCATTTCGCCGTCCATCTCCACATTCCCAGTGAAAATGGTATTGATTTGATTCCTATGACCTGTAAATTGGACTCGTAGAAATCTCAAGCTTTACATACTTCAATGCTCCGAGCTGCATGGGCTATGTAGAAAATTATCATAGATTTGAGTCTTTTACAGATCAACATCTTGGATTTTTGATGTCATAGATTTTAAGTTCAGTAACAATGCATATATTACCTTTCAAATGATCAGGCTAAATCGTCTGATGCTACGCGCCGACGATTTAGGCTGTCATTTAAAAGGTAATACAATATATCTTCATTGTCTACTTATATTTCTAAATCTATGGTGCAATAATATAGGGATAATGGCATTACCTTGCCGTCATTTTTCAATGCTTATAACATAGAAGTTACTGCTAAGATCATAGACTTGTTAATTGTAGAAGAATGCTCTGTTACAGGAAGTCTATGGATGGATGCAGATGCATATAAGTAGACAATGGAAATACCACATGAGATTTCTCGGTAAGTAATGCACAAATCGTCGGCCTCTAACTCGGCCTCTGATTTGTACATTACTTACATTGAAATCCCATATGGTATTCCTACATTACTGCCTGCCGACAGCAGGCAGCAATGTACAAACTGTCATTGCTACTGAGTAAGTACTGAGTTACTGAGTAATTACTCAGCCGATATTTCACTTGGCATTTTTCTATGAAAGTCGTTTATATATCTCCAATTGCCATGATATAGGCAATCTAATTTCCTATGCAATACCATTGAGATAAGAGCATTTCACCTTCCATCTTCGCATTCCCAGTGAAAATGGAATTGGGATGATTCCGATGGTTCACAATTTGGACTCGTAGATATCTCAAGCTTGGCATGCACTAATGTTCTGAGGTGCATGGGCTATGTAGAAAATTATCATAGATTTGAGTCTTTTACAGATCAAAATCTTGGATTTTTGATGTCATAGATTTTAGGTTCAGTAACAATGCCCATTACCTTTCAAATGATCAGCGTAACTCGTCTGATGCTACGCGCCGACGATTTAGACTGTCATTTGAAAGGTAATATATGTTATGTATACAATTATATCATTGCTGTCCGCCTATTTTCATTGAATTCTATATCTAAGAAACGGGCAAGAATGATATCATTGCTGTCCGATTTTTTGCAATTGAATGCAGTCTAAGAAATCGGACTGCAATGATGCTACACAGCAACAATGGAAAAAAGTGGATATATCAAAATCACCGCACCCCACGTCGGCCAACCGGCATATTTTGACTGGGAGAAGTTTAGAATTAAATTCCCATGACTCTGTCAGCTTGTATACCCTGCTTAGCTTGTCTGCAAATAAGGCTAAAGTATAAATTCGCAACCAGTTCGGCGGAAATATTTAATAGTTGGAATGGTCAGGTAATAAATGTTGAGTAGAATCATTCAGTGTTTTCAGTTTTTCACTTTCATGTCGCCATTTCAATCAATTCAGGCACTTGACAATTTATATCAAGCCTTCAATTCATCAAGCATCTCCTTATAATTTTATGACATCATTGGCATGTTTCACTGTCAACAGAAAACCGCAGTTAATAAATATTGCGAGAAATGATTGTATTGCACTACGTGAAATTCCAATATTTTATTAGATCTATAATTTGTCGATAAAACATTCAAAGGAATTTTCTCGGATTGATGAATCGAGGTATCAGAACGCTATCAGAGTCACGTCAGTCAGAGATGTTTTTGAAAACACAAACAGAACTGGCAGCGAGCCCGGCCGGGCCTTGGATCTGAAAAGATCTGTAAGCACGCGGACACGAGCCGGGCCCTGACCTGAAATATCGAGTACCCGGGCCGATGTTTATTATGTGTGAAATTTACAATATTTTTCATTTTGTGTTGGAGTGAAAAGATATCTCTCCCATGTAAATTGCAGGACTTTTTCTCCCGCAGCTAACTTTTTCAATGAAAATTCCTATACAGAACAAATCATAGAAGTCAATAAACAAGTCATGATTAGCCAGAGACTACAAAGATATCAGTATAGTCACAGGATTAGCTCATTCATAGATATCGCGGTATAACCGCATCAATCTTATAATAAGCAATAGACATCCATGAGTCAAAAATGAAAAGCTACATTCTTTCGAGGGGAAATAAACGTTTCCTCACTTAGCTATCTGTCAATCCCTCGCTGCGCTCGGGCTGTACAAGATAGCTGCGGGAGGAAAAGATGATATTTCTTCTCTCAAGAAAATAGCTATTTCTCATTTAATAATTAAATTCTCTGAATCAATTCAACGAACGGCATACGACGGAACAGGTCATAACCCTGTGGGAACGCATCTTGCTAATATCAACAGATTATCTGGCGAGGTAGCGATTTTGTGGATAATTTTTTTTAAAGGTTCATTTTCGTGCAAAAACTATCTCCGCATGTGAAAATGGTCATCATCTATCCAAAAACATGTGTAAAATTAAAAAACGACAGTTGGCGAAAAATTTGCTATAATTAGTTGGTAGATATTTGTTTACTAATGCGAGCTGATTTTTCGCCAACCGGCGAAATCGTGGATATTGTAGCAACTAATTAGTGGTAAGTAGTAATGTTCGTATATTAACTTTACATGAAAATATATTGTATACTCAGTCTGATCGGATAAAAAGGGATCTTTTTTAATTCACGAAGGCTTAAACTAAAAAAGTATTTATTTTCCATAAATGTCGCAGTAAATACTATTATAATATTCAAATATTTGTCATTGTTGTAAATTATTGAACGTCAAGAGATGTTATGAAAATTGATATAAGTGGATTCTCTATATTCTTATCAGTATCAAAGAATGACAGTCTGCACTTATTTCTTAGATAGATTAGCCACATGTGGGGGATAGTGAGGAGGTGAGGGAGAAAATAGAGCCTCGGCTGTAGAGGCGGATTACTAAAGAAAATAAGAGAGAAAGTCAAAAGTAAAATGTGGCATACAGAGCGCGAATTCGCGAATTCTCGCCGGCGAACTTCCCCAGCGAATATGCTAAAAATTATTACTGAACTATAGCATGATAATATGTAGCTGATTTATCTGCCAGCTTTTCGCCAGATTCGTTCCCACAGTGAAGGAAAGGGGGGTTTCTTTCTCAACCAGTTTACTTACTGAATGATCCTCCTCAATTGACAGAAAATGAATGTGGCCAAATCCTATGTAAGGAGGTCCATGCCTTCATCTGAGTTAACAACCCTAGAACCATTTGAGGTGTTTTTTCGACCGGCCTCACTGAGAGGGCGAATTTCGCCCCCCCCCCACCCCTGCTGATCTCCCAAACTATTCCACCAATTTTGCCAAACCACGCATCAAGGGAATAGGCATTGAAAGGGGATTCAGAAAAACAGCATCACTTTTACTTTCAAGGTCATACCTGGGCTGAGGTGAAGGTCAAAGGTCAAAAAACGCCAATTTTTAGCAAATTTCCATTCGATCACTATTTGAAATGGAAAATGACAACAAAAGATAATAAACCTGGCACTACTCGAAAGATCTGGTCAAGCTAGTTAATAAAGCGATGATTATTAAGCAATATGATTCTGAAAAAATTCAATAATTGCTGATCAGATGCAGAACTAAAAGGTGCAAACATAATAAGCAGATAATTTCAAATTCAAAGATTTTGCATTTGTGAATATCTCTATATTAATAGGAAGAATCCTTTATGTAATCTCTCTCAATTTATTTCATCAAGAATTAATGCCGCAATATACACTAGCAGAGAGTATATACCGAAATCAGCCAAAATATTTCAAATATTCAAATTTCAGAATAGATCTCATGCCAAAAGTATGATGCCAAACTTATTATCCTTCTTTCAAAAGTTGCATAATACGTAGAAAATAGGCTACTAGAAATCTGGTGGCCATAGCTTGTTTGGTTTAAAAGATATTCAAAAATTCGTCAGGGGGAGGCGAAAAACGCCCCCCCCCGAAGTGGGGCGAGGTTTGAGGCAATTCTTGAATAGATTAGGTAATTAAGCAACCTACAGTCCATGCGACTTTTAAGAATAGGCAGCCATCGGTGCATCAAATAAGATGCAACTTATTTGTGGTAGACAAATGTATTATACATGCCGGTGTTACAGTATACGTTTTCCGTCCATCTCTTTTACCGGCGGCACATTGAAATGGTGTTTACATTTTCCGATCGGAAATTTAAAGTATGTTTGTCACACTGATTTAGAGCTTCCGCTTTTCTCTTTTACCCCCTCCCCCGAATTAGCTAGGACTGCATGTGTGTATTTTACCCCCTCATTAATCTGTCACCCCTTTCATGAGCATAACGTGGGATTCATTATAATTATGTTGAAAATCATGCAAATGCCATAATAAAGCATAAAATATTAATATAAGAAATACGTTTTAATATATAAAAGACAAGTCAGCAGACATCTTCGATAATTCAATCAGCAAACGTCATCGTGTCAAAGAAAGCCACACAAATTATATCTTTCATGACCCTAAATCACTGACATAGCACTCATGATCGAGAGAAATAGAGACATGACGGAAATAGAATATGCTGATTATGTTGTGACTTTCTTTGACCTAGGGCCTATTCAGTAACGCAGATATCTGATTCTCTGTTTCCGATCAGAAAAACAGATCAGGGGGTAAAAGCAAGTCATAACACCGGTCTATAATATTTGAAACAAAGTGTCTAAAAAATCGCCATGCTGCTCAACAGTAATCCAATGACTTACAAATGGTCCATAGGCCCTACAACATGTGATCAGGTAATTAATAATTAGCTTTATAGAATGATTGATGAAGCAGAAGTTGTTGCGAGTAGAATCACGCTGTAATTAATAATGGTTCCGGTGGGTGGTTCCACTAACCATTTCCATTGGGGGGGGGGGTTCTGCCCCTCTCCAGTCGAAATTTTGGTGTGGCTCTCGTAAAACTATGCTTTTGTGACTTTTTTTGTATTTTTTGACACTGCTTCATGCGGACAAAAAAAATTTATTCTACGTTAATCATTCTACATACATGTAAGTAACAATGATAAAATAAATAGACACATGCTACAAGGCACACCGACAAGTAATGAAGATCATAAGACAAGAGAACTAAAAGTAAAAAATCAATACAGAAAAAATTGCCTAAAACTTGAATAAATGAAAGTAAGCATGCCAATAATAAAAATAAATCCAAAAATAGTGGAAATCTTAATACGGGAATAATAGTTTTCAAAATAGATTGGATCTATCATGACTGAGTGAAAATTGAATTCAAAATTATGGCTTTTCCAACATGGAAAGAAGTCAAACCTTTCATTTATTTCTCTATTTTACATTCAAATAGTCAATATGTCTCTCTCAAAACGATATCACGTATCAAAAGTTCTATGTAGGCCTATATAGAATGAAGATGGATGCAATATGACATTGATAATCCAGACGTCTTCGGATGAGTTCGAAAATGTTCTCCGAATTGTAATGATAGTAAATAAAGATGTCAAAAGAGTCAAAAGTTGTGCAACATGCACTCTACAGCCAGTGTTGGATTTGAGCTTGATAGCAGTAGGGGGGAAGCTTTCGACCGGAAGTTTTTGGGTCAACGTTGCACAAAGTCGGAGAAGGTGGTAATCAAAAGGAAGAGGACATCTATTCTTATAACACCACTCTCATCCTCGCACTTCGAACGCCCGCGAATAATTTTGAAAATAGTTGAACCATAAGGAGGAGATAGGCCTATTTGATGCTTGAAAGGGACTCCCCAATGCATGCTTTTGATGCTACCCGTATTCAGTCATATAATACTTCAAATAAGGTGCGTAGACACCCTTGTGAATCATAAATTTATAGTAGGTCTCCCATGTGAACATCCACATAAATATTCCTCAGATGATCATTTTGTACTTTATTGTAATTAGACCTATAATGAATTCACAAAGATGGGACTCTTATCAATATTCACGGAGTGAAAGGTAAGCAATGTTCCCAAACCTGATTTTCTGGATTGTGAAGAGTTTTATTACATTCATGTGAATAAAATACTATCTGTGCGTCGTCATCAAGACCCTGAAAGAAACAAGATAGCATTCTGGATTCCACTCTTTTTTTGATGGTTTCGTTGCCTTTAGTCATTTCATTAAGCATTTTCTGCTTCTCGAATTCATTTGTCATCTTTATGAACAAAGAAAGTTAATTGTTCATGATTAGACACTTTAGTTTATGGAGAACTGTGTGGAAATTAGGCCTACGCCTGTCAATGTTGCTTTTATTCACAAAAATAACAAATTGATGCTCAATCGATCTGGTTGAGGCAATGTAAGGCCTATCTATCGGAAATATTCTTCCCCCTCAGGGAAGGAAGGTGCATCTTCAGTACCGGGGATGAGACGCGACAGCGACAGTGCATGAGAACTTCCCCACTTTCCCTCCCCTCAAATCCAACACTGCCCACAGCTTGAATAAAGACACGTAAACGGCTTAAAAATTCCAAGTGCACCGGATAATTTTGATAATTTAGAAGTAAGGAATAAACTGTACAATAATGAGTATTTCAATCTTTTATAACTCTCGGATTATCTAATCTCTGAATAGGCTTCACCTATCTATCATCGCACCTGATCAGAAATCTCTACAAGAAGTTGGTAATAAAGTAATTCACTTGGAGAAATATAAGATTAGTAAAGGGAAGCTGCCATGATCTGAAACTCATGTTTAGGTAAAGACATATTTCCAAGTAGACAAAGTAGGAATGGACGAATTTGCAAAGCAAATCTACAATGTCATTGCCCTGTGTCAACATTGTCTTCACACCAAGAGTCCATGCCAAGAGGAAGCAGAACAGGAAAGTTCAGAAAGTTCGCCGCGAATGTTGCGATCTCCAGATTTGTAACAACTTACACAGTGTATCGAGGCCGACGTTGAATACACAAATAGTTTAGAAACTCTACTGCTCAATCATTCTCAATCGTTCTTGGCTGAGGATATCCGGAAACGAAAGACTATTTAAATCTCCTGATAGATTGCTGCTCAATGGATATGCATTACTCGTGTACCAACAGAATTAGATTGTTACACTTTGCTAGACGTGCAAGCTGATTCAGAATTACTTAGTGGGCAGAAAGAAATTTTTAATGCCTTACAGACACAGGAAAAACAGTCGTTCGTCGCTTGCGGATTGCTGTGAATTCCCCCAAAATGCTCTGATAGCCGATTCCTTCAGATTCGAAGAATCTAGATCATAGCGCAAAAGTTTTCTGTGTTGGGTCTTCCGATCATTACTAAAAAATGCTCAAAAACGTTCACAAACTTCTCTGTAGAACTTGACATCGTCTGTCTCTCTTTGCTGTGTGACCCGGTTGATAAGTCATTGAAACTTCGCACATTTCGGCGTGTTTAATGTTGAACTGGATGCTCATTGCTCGATTGATATGTATGATAATATGTCAGCAGATTGTGCCATTTAATTAACGTTACATGTTCCAATGTTTCCTTTCTAGTCAAAGAGAAGAAGAGACGACTTGTCTAATTCTGCGCGTGCACCTAAAGAAAAAGCATGTTCGCGCTGATTATGTATACACTGTAAATTGTACACAGTTTAGAAAAAGTGAATATTTGATTAAAAATTACCAGGTACATGCATAATATCAATTAATAATTAATATATAACAAAATAGTAATTATTTTTTTTGTAATATTGATTCAATCATTCAGTAATACGTCATATTTTTAATAGTTCCCAAAACTACATGGTCAGAAAGCAAAACTCGCAGTGTGGATATCACAAGCTGTGTGTTAAGTGTTTATTTTTAAAAACTTCTAAGCTTTTTAAACAAAAGCATAAGTCTATGCATAATCGTCTTGCTGTAACATCATCAAAGGTATATCATGCAAACGGTCATTTTCAATGTTTTTAGCTAAGCATGCAGAGTGCATGTATTTTCAGGGTATTTTCTAGTAGACTACACCTCAGGCAAATTCACATTAATCAGCTGCAATTGATAGATATATGATGATGTGATGTTCTCTTAGCTACACAAGCTGTTTACTTGCAGTAGACTGAATACAGTACCACACATTAAACAGATACACAAAAATCGATAGATGCACATTGCATTAGTGCACAACTATAATAAAAACTGCGAAGTCCGTTAATTTCTATAGACATTAAGATAATAGGGCATGCTCTGACATTTAACAGCGACCAGTAGACAGCAGTTCATAACTGTGAAAAATGCAGATTTAAGTTAACTCAAAGTTAGTATTTCCCAATACTAACTGAGCGATGTTCTCTCTCACCCTATACGGTATTCAGAATAGTGGCACGCTTGCTTGATAGCTATTTTATAATATGCCTGCAAGATAAAATAGATATGATGCTTAAACACAAGGCTTTAAAAAAAGTTGATTGCAAAAAGAAATTATTCCATGCATAGAATTTTTTTAATTTGAATGATGTATGTCTAATCTCTACAATTACACAAAAGATAGAAAATATAACCCAGTCACTCGATCAACGATGTGCATCGCCATATACCTTATTTTTTTATTCTCTTCATTGCTTTTATTAGCCCAAGTAGGCCTGAACACATTTTTGCGTTTTATTATCTAAGAAAATTTTGCACGACTCGACTCGCAGGGTGCTAGTAAGGATCTCTATGTTTTGAGTATTAATTTATATTAATCCTCCCTGGACTTCAAGCAATTCCTAATTTACTTCACGATTTTCCACTTGAGTAGCTTTCTGATTTTTCTTTCTTCCGCTTCCTGGTTTCATCGATTTTTCTAACCGTGCCGTGTTATAATTAAATTGCACATTATATACGAACATACAATCAATATTAGTCATAATCCGCATAATGTTGATCACCAAATTGGGCAATGATAAAATGATATCATATTATTCTGATGAAAAGTTTTATCGTTTTATTTTTGAGAAATGATATAAAAGGACATCATTGTCGATCATAGTTGATCACAACTATCTTTTCATAAAGACAACCTCATATCAAGCAGAGCAGCCGAGAAATTTGATAATTGTTAGCCATTTTGGCTACTTTTGTGATGCAGTTTCTTAAGTTTGATATTCTCTTTCCACAAAGATGGATTTGATTGAGATAGCATTATGCTAATAGGTTTATATAGAAGGTCATCCATCATTCTGTGAAGCTGATTGCTGCGCAAAAAGAATTACTTTAATTAAGATTGCGACACTTAACCCTCAGAGACGTGAGGGGGGTCCAGTGGACCCCGGAGCCACATTTTTCTATTTCATTTTTTACGCTGACGATATATCAACCACTCAAGCCCATACAAAATCATCATTTCTGGCAGTGAATCTGCATGTGTTATTTCATTTCAATTGAATCAGTAGAAGTATGCTAGATAGGCCAAGGGGGTCCACTGGACCCCCCTCAGGTCTCAGAGGGTGTAGAAATTCCATCACAAATTTTTTGTAATTAAATGAAAAATGATTTCGAACATATCCACGATGGTGTATAAAGAGTGAAAGTCATTTATTCATTGTTTGTATCATGCTCGTAGATGTGCAATGTGTTGGAAGATCGCAAAAAGTGAATATTTTGCTTTCGCACATGATCTCGCGTGACTGGTTGGCCTATATGAACGACTCGACATAAATCGATGTCCGAAATGAAAGCTATCATTATATTCGTAGTTGAGCAGCAAAAACTGATTGATGACAAACTTTTCACAGCAGTAATGATAAGTTTGAGATCTCCACAGCTGTTTTTGGTTCTAGAAGTACAGCAATTTTGACTCATTTTAGGTCTATTTCTGATAGCTTTGGATAAATTTGAAGGAATGTACAAATGGAAAGGATTAGCTGCATGAATACAATCAATTTCATCAAAATCAACTATCTGAAGCTTTATGGTGACACAAAATATCGTAAAGCCGCCTCATAGTACAAATGATGCTGTACTAAATGTGGTTGACTTACAAAAACACCATATTTTCGCACGTGTTTACTGAGAAGGCTGAAAGTCACTCAAGGGATTCGTTATACCGACCTGCTACATGCAAACATCATTGTTTTACTTAAAATCAACGTTCCTGATGTTTTGATATCGATTTAAGCAGGTAAACTAAGAATATGTTAAAGGAGTCCACTGGACCCCCTCTCAGGTCTCAGAGGGTGTGAAAAAGCTCAGGTCTCTGAGGGTTAAAGACCATGTTTTCCAATACGTCTATGCAGATGCCGTAAATCAAAAATGTGTGCGACATGCATAAATGCTGCATACTAATTATCCATTGCCGAATAGGATTATTGAAACCGGCCTTCCAGATGCTTTACAGTTTACATCGCTAGATTATGATAAAATTAATATGTCAAAATATGTTAAATGCAGATAGGACGATTAACGGAATTTTTCTTCAAGCAGCAAATAATAGAGGTACCATTGTCGTTATACATTTTAGTCAACAGTTTCCTGATTGAGAGAAGATCAGTCACATCTGTTGTTGGTTCAGCTTACTTCGGATAATCATGTCTACGCTGGGATCGTGAGAAATTGATTGTTCAGACATCAGACAATTAAAGGTTACACCCACAGAATTAGACAAGTCGTTTATTCTTCTGTTTGACTAGAAAGGAAACATTGGAACATGGAACGTTAATGAAATGGCACTATCTGCTGACATAATACCATAGCAATCGAACAATGAGCATCCAGTTCAACATTAAACACGCCAAAATGTGCGAAGTTTCAGTGACTGTTATCAACCTGAATTGATCAGGTTGAAAGTGATCACGCAGCAAAGAGACAGTCGATGTCAAGTTCTACGGAAAAGTCAGAACAGTTTTTCGTGCGCCTGCTAACTTTTTAAATTATGATCGGAGGGCCTCAACATAATCGAGAAAACTTTTGCGCAATGATCTGAATTCTTCGAATATGCAGGAATTGTGGCAATCGGAGCATTTTGGGGGCATTCACAGCAATATGCAAGCGACGCACGACTATTTTTTTTTATCTCTGCAAAGCACTAAAAATTTCTTTTTGCCCACATAACAAGTTCCTGCATGTGCCATCGTTTCCAATATCTAGGAAAGTGATACACTTAATTAAACAATCTAATTCTGTGCTTGGACCACAAGGGATTACACGAGTGCGAAGCGCGAGTCGCCACAGTTTTCTGTCAGACTGACATTACTTCCTCGAAGTATAAATTGCATGAATCATAGATATCGTAGCGCGTGACCAATGATTTCTGAAACAGTTTCTAAACTTTCGACAGGCCGAATTTCATTCACTAATTAGTTAATCAGAATTAGTTATTAGTCTCTAATTAGTTCTCCTACTGCTATCAAGCTCAACTCCAACACTGAGCATGAATCGGTTCAGACAAGCGCTACGCGGCTGATGCCGAGCTTGCATAGCCCTTGTACATCTCAGCCTGCAATATCGTTGATTCAGGTTCAGTGATCTAGTGACTTCTGAAAGCAAACTGTGATTCCAGCGTCATCAGATGAAGAGGATGGAGACGGAAGCTGAGAAGAGGCGATCAGGACACTACAAGGTGCACTTCTGACGATTTATGCACCGGTCATGGGAGGACCAGACTTCAGGCGCCTGACCTTTCCTTGCAATTCCCCGTGTCATGTACACCGAGGAGAAATGTCTCTCATAAATCCCCCATCACCTCTCCCATTCAAGCCTCTTTTGTCTCGTACGCCGGTGACATGCAGCGTCACTTGTACGTTAAGTCAGATTTCCGCGCATAATAAAGCATTTCTCTCCTTTCTTGATGAATGGAGGGGAGCCGAAAGGAACTGATTCACTGAGAAGACAATTCTAGGAAGTTATGTGAACCTTTGCATGATTCGGACAGTTGAGGACAGACGTGGGAGGAGTTGGGTTGCTAGACATGTGATGTGGTCTCTTTAGCATTTTACAAAATGATGACATTCAATAGACAAACAAATAAACATCGATTATTGATAACTTTCAAACTATCTTTATTTTGGTATTCGTTCTTTTTAGTAGCTGTACATAAACAACAAGAATTCGATCTTCGTTGAACTTGTTACCGTTGTTGTTGTTACACATTTTTGTAATACGTGGTGCGCCCAATAAGTCCTTACACTACCACAGATAGAATAATCTGCGTAAGATTTCTTTTGAATGAGAAATGCATTCCAATGTTAAGGTTAAAAAATATCATGGAATTAAATTTCTATGCTGGTTTCAGAATTTAGGAAGCGTTCTGTGGAAGTCTTATGCCATAGTCGCGTCGAAGAAAATGAGGTCGGGCACAAGTCATCGCAAACAACTCATGTTATCCATCTTTTGGGCCTCAAGAGGTCCGATTCTTGGAAATTTTACCAAAAGAATGTTAAATGCGGCGTACTATTTCGATCCTGTGCTTAAAGCCAAATCAAGCAGGCGGAAGCCGAGAAACAAGACCTTGTTTTTCATACATGATAATGCACCGATCCATATCGCAAATTTGACGACAACGACCATTGAACACTGCAGAATGAAGCTGTTACCATATCGTCCATACAGGCCTGATTTAAGCCACCTCAGATTTTCATCTGTTCCGCCAACTGAAGAACGACTTAAGAGGAGAACAATTTGAGAACAATGAACACTTAAAGACGAAAGTCATGGAAATCTTGTAGAGTTATCCGGTTTCTTTTTTCAAAAATGGCTTTTTAAAACTAGTTGAACGTTGGGAAAAATGTGGGGAGAACTGTGGCTCATAAATTGAAAAATGATTATTCGACTCTCTAAATATACTGATCTTTTAAAAATTTGATTTTCATTGTAATATTTCATAACCTTCTGTGATAGTGTAAGGATTTATTGGCCGCACATATATTTCTGAATATAGAGATTTTTACCTTTCAAAATAAAATTCGACTTAAGCAGTTTGAATTGAATTATTTCTTTGTTTTTTACACATAATGACATTCAATATTAGCATCAACTCTAATTAATATTTTGAATAAAATTGAATATACTTCCTTTTACCTTAGGGCGGGATTGCGCAACCTGTGGCCGTGACAATGAGAAGTGAATGAAAAAGAATATTGTACTGTATATTGCAAATATTTATTCTTATTTTATAATATTGATATATATTATTAGTAATATTTCTGGAGTTCAAGGCAATCGAAAAGCAATCGTCACTATAGTAGCATAGACCTACTAGCTACTTTGTAACTGTGAAACACCTTTATGCCCATGCTGCTTGGAAAAATGCGCGCCCGCAGGCGTGATGAAGGCGTTCAAGCAGTTCGATAACTCATGAATAGAATATTTGAGGGAAGTTACATTTATGGCTGGAGTCATCGTCTAAAAGAAACAAAAGGGACAATTGTAGTTTGCTCGAATTGTTCGCGCGTTAGCTTTAAGTCCATGACCTGAAGAATGATGCAAGTGTTATAACACCTTAAGCTTAAAATCTTTTCTGGTCAAAAATGACCCCGGTCGTATATGGGTTAACTTGCTGACTCATTCTTTACGAAGCAGACCTTTATGCGATTTTCACTGCTTCATTCATCAAGGAAGGCTAATTTGAGTGGAATATAAAAGGATTGGCTATTGACCTAGCTGTTTGCACACATATTGAGTGCGGCCGTGATTCTTTCGGCTTTCGAAATGGCGGCCGAAAAATGTAGAAGGTTGCGCACCCCTGCCCTATGGGAACGAATCCTGCGAAAAGCTGGTGGATGTCAGCTACATAATATCATGCTACAGTGAGGTCATAATTACAGTACATTGGCTTGCAGAGCTGGCCGGCGACAATTCGTGAATTTGCGCTCTATGGTGTCTTTTACTTTTAACTGCTATTTTCCCAGGTAATTTACTGTCGGAGCCATATTTTCTCCCTCACCTCATTACCATTGCGCACAGATGGACAAACTATATTACAAGCACTCAAGCAGAAGTGCGAACTACCTTTGATAGTGATGAAAAAGTGGTGAATCTGTTTATGTCAATTTGACTTACATCTCCTGACATTCATAATTTACAATAATAACAAATATTTGAATCTTTTCATAGTTTCATTTTAATTCATTTTATTTCATTTCATTTTAATCTTTTCATACTGCGACATTTATGAAAGATAAATACTTTTTTTAGTTTAAGCCTTCATGAATTGAAAAATGCCTTTTCAACAGATCAGACTGAGTATGCAATGCATTTTCATGTGAAGGTAATATGCAAACATTGTTATTTAGTGCTAACTCGTTGCTACAATATTCACTACTTCGTCGGTCGGCGAAAAATCAGTTCAAATTAGTCAACATTAATAATAACGCATATTTGTCTCAAACCTCAATAATGACAATCGTGAAGAATACAAGTAATACATTTCATTATGTAAAAAGTCAAAGTAAATCATAACAAAATAAGCTAGCATTTCAGAAAAAGCGTCGCATAGTGCATCAAAAGTGACACACGGTGAAGATCTGAAACACTTTTATTAAGTTATAGCAAGCAACTCAGTCACCACCTACCGCATTTTGATTTTGGACGCATTTCTAAAAAGCAAAAGTGACTTTCACATCGTGCGATGTTTTTGTTACAAATTTGAGCAAAAACATAATTTAGCCATAAAATCGCTAACTCAGCGGATTGTCTCTTGATATTAGCGAGCAACGTTCTCACTCGCTTTTTTAGACATTTGAACATAATTAAGATATGTTGCCCTTCAAAAGGCGGCGAGTAGCGCCAGCCGCTTTAGTTCTAAGTCAAAATGGTCCTGAAGCTAAGTTTTGATAAAACTGTCCAAGGGAAGATCACAAACTGGAATTTAGCAGAAGCATTTTCAGCAACATTTACATCTACATGTAAAACCTGCATTTAGAAAATCAATAGTCTCTGACAGTTCGTGGAAGTAGGCCAACTTTCAAAGTGTCATAGGCTACTGAGTTTTCGGCTAAAATTTATCTTGAAACACAGGTTTTAGGTGTTGCTGAAATCGTTTCTGTTATTGAACATTTCACTTTGTGCCTTACCTATGAACCGTTTTATCAAGACCATTTTGTCTTGACGCCACATTTTAGGTTTATCACTCAATAGGCAGCATAATACGCAGTACATTGTCAATTGAACTGAAAATCTGTAGCATTAAAAATATCTAAGATTTAAACTGAAAGACTGAAAAATACGATACTTTTCTGCATACAGATCTTCAAGGATGTCAAACTTCGGCAACACGCAGACGCAATGAATAAAATGAGCTGGACGGAGGATGCATAAACCAACCAAGATATATATGACGCATATCCAGCCATAGATATCTATAGATATCCAAATCTATTGCACGTCATGTATTTTAACAATAGTGTCAAACTACAGAATCGGACTATTAATGTAGTTTATTTATTGCGTCTGCGCATTGCTGATGCATTGTACATGTACAAAGGACGCCTCTGATCGAGTTTATGCGTTCAAAAAGAAAACCTTTTGTCTTTATCTTTTTCTCGGCATTTCATCTTCCATTATCTTTGTTTTTAACAACTACTTCCTTTCTTTGCTTGAACATATCAATTTCTTTATTTGTCTCCGTCCATATATTGTAGAAATCCTATCGCTTTATTTGACAGCAAGGCAGATTACATTTGCTCCAATTCATTGGAAGGAGCTTAATCTATGTCCATAGAAATTAACAATACCATAGATAAAGCATAGACTTCTAAATTTCTAGAAGAAATGAAATTTACTTCTTCTATTATCTACTTCTATGCCATCTATCTACAAAGTACTTCTATGTCTATGTCAATTATGAATGCTCTTGTCCTGCTTTAGTATAGACTAAATCTGTGAATTGATATTTTCACTATTGATCAGGCTAAAGTTTTATTCAAATACTCTTGATTATCATAGATATGTCAATCACAATGTGTCCTTGATAATAATAGCAAGTCACCAAATGAAATTCTCTACGCACCTCGTGCATGAGATTGCTTCATATTAGCATTCGAACTCGTTAGATTTAAAGTGCCCTCACCTTATGGGCTCTGGCATATAAGATATCTAACTCATGCTATAATGCTATAAAGAAGCAATAATGTGCGTAAATAATTATTATATCACCTCTAAGGTGTATGGCATATTAAATGTGATTGTGTTTGTTTCCCATCGGTGCACAATGCCTGGCAGAAAGGCGGTTGAAAGGCCTCACATCTCTACACCTGCGTTGTTCTTCCTTTTCCAATGAAACATTATCAATAATTTATGACCAAAAGTTTAAACTGAAGTATCTGTCGATTCACCAAAAATGAAGTACCGGTAATTGAGTATCTCAATTTGCAATTCATGAGAAAATCATGTTATGATCCTATAATAGTAATTTGTGTCACAGCAGACCACGTGCAGGATGACTCCCAAACAAGTTAACGTTTCACACACCATCACTTATATAATACATCCTCTATCTCTTCTGTTCATTGTCCTTTCCTGACCGTATCTCTCTGCCATTTCCCTGGAACACGAGGACACACCATTGTCCTTTATGTCTCTTCAATCCTTTGATCTCGCCGACAAATAATGACAAATTTAGGGAAGAACTTTAACCAAAAGATCAACAGATTGATTCGTAGAGACTGTGGATGATGCAAGACAATATAGCGGCTTTGTTTGATGTTTGGACAATGGGAAAGCTATGTGTAGAGATTTGGAAGGCGGAAGTGGAATGTTTGATGTTCCAGCCGGATGTACTTTAAAGGATAGAAAATGAGATTTCAGTCTGAGCAAACCAAGAATTTGAGTGAAGATATGCGATGATAAATGGAAGAATAATGGGAGGTAGAGAGTGCAAGAGATTCAATATCAGGCGTCCTCAATCATTATCATCTCGTCACAGTAAAAATATAATGATCAGAGCTGTCAGAAATTCAATAAAATTGGATGAGTTTACAATTGATTGAAATAAAGCTGATATGAGCAGACAAAGAATTGCGACGGAATTTGGTTGCGCAGGCAATTAATTGTTAATTAAAATTGACCAATTTATCAAATCTCAACAGAAGTAGCCACCACGAGACATGCTTCGGCCTGTTTGACCTCATCAGTCGGGGGTAGGTTTGAACCAGCGACGTTGGAGCTAGAGGACTTGCAAGCATACCCTCTAACCACAAGGCCACCGGACCATCTGCTGAGAGCGCGAATTAGCTAGGAAGGTACTGCTTTAACGCAGTCACGTGGAGGGCGGATTCCATTCTGCAATCACTTAATACCGCATCCTGGCGGATTCCTGGCTAATTCGCGCCTACCAACCTTGGTTCAAACCTATCGACGACTGATGAGGTCCAACAGGCCGAAACATGTCTCGTGGTGGCTACATCTGTTGAGATTTGATAAACTGATCAATTGCCAGGTTACTTGTCTCAACATTAAAATTGAATTTCCATCCTCAGTTGAAAGCATTGAATTTTTCAAGAAAAATGATACAATATTAATGAAACTTAGTTAAGTGACTTTTGATTATCAATTAAGACCAGTAAAGCATTATACATGTAAAGTTTCGTTTGAATTGATGCAGTCAATCCAATTTTGGAGGAGTCGATGTGATGACGGAAAAGTTGTTGACGGCTATATACATTGATCTAGCTCTGATTTCAATGAATTTGATTTCTCAACTCTTTTTTTTTTTATTCAAGGGTATTAGGAAATACTTGAGTCAAAGTCTGCTTAAATATATACCGTATTTCTTTGTTGTACACACAGAATTAGATTGTTTAATCGTATCTCTTTGCTAGAAGTGCAAACTGATTCAAACAGATGGCATATGCAGGAACTTACTAAGTGGGCAAAAAGATATTTTTAATACCTTACAGAGATAGGAAAAATAGTCGTGCTTCGCTTGCGGATTGTTCTGAATTCCTTCAAAATGCTCCGATCGCCACGACACTATTAGATTCGAAGAATTCAGATCATTGCGCAAAAGTTTTCTCGATAATGTTGGGCACTCCGATCATTTTAAAAAAAGTTAGCAGGAGCACGAAAAAACGTTTACAAACTTCTCTGCAGAACTTGTCACCGACTGTGTCTCTCTGCTGTGTGATCCGGCTGATAACAGTCACTGAAACTTCGCATAATTTGGCGTGTTTAATGTTGAACTGGCTGCTCATTGTTCGATTGCTATGGTATTTAGTCAGCAGATTGTGCCATTTCATTTACGTTACATGTTCCAATGTTTCCCTTCCATTCGAACAGAAGAAGAGACGACCTGTCTAATTCTGTGGTTGTACAGCAGTCCCAAAATGTATTTTTCATGTGGACATGCAAAAATGAGGTGTTTTTGAATTTAAAATCACTATTTATGCCAAAAATCCTGCATGTAACTTGAAATAAAAGACAGCGTCAGTTAGAGCAGACGAAGACCAATCGAATGGTGTGTTAAAAACATTAAAAATTCTGGATTTTGCCATAAATGCAATGACATATCTAGCTTTTATTGTGAAATATTTCTAATTGATGAGGCATTAACCCCTAATTACAAAAATATGTAAAAAATTACAATCATCAGAAATAATAAAAGATATGGAATTACAAAATAAATATGTATAATTATAAATACATAATTACAAAGATGATAATATGTCATCATTATTATGGCTGTGTTAATTACTTAATTTTCAATTTTGATATTTTTATCATAATTTTTTTTTAATTAAGATAAATTATAAACAACTTTTGTAAAATGCATAATGAAATCTACAATTAGGCCTACTATCAAATAGGCGTGCCACATACTACTTAGTCTTGATATCTTATAACCTCGTCGAGTGTGATCCGATGGTGCCCGCTCAATTCTGCGAAAGCTTAGTAGATGACTGCTGTATTGATTACTACAAACGCATCGTCACCTGTATTCAGTTTCTTTGCCTTCTATTGGTGATTGTTCCATTGATTTAATATTGAGTCGCATCCTCAGTTGAAAAATGGAAATAGACCTGAATAGCTGCCATTTCATCCAATATCAAGAATCATAAGCAGGCCTAGTTTACATCTCTCATCATCGACACAACTCCGTTTTTAAAGTTTGCAGCCATGCCCCGGTCAATTTGAGATTTGCAATTAGCAAGTTCGTGAAATTTCGAAGTGCATTCATTGAATATCATTTTAAACACACTACTGGCATGTCGCCTAAATTAGTGCGCCAGCAATAATTAATAAATGCTGCTTTTTAGAAACACAATGTAAATAGGATAATTAAATATTGAATTGCATCCTCAGTTGAAAAGTTTTGAATGAACAGACAATAAATTTCAATAGGCCTCCTGCTAGTTTATTTTTTCGGTGAGCAGATTGATCGACAATTGATTACAATAATCATTTATCATGATCAGGCAGCAAATTGCTTTGAAATTGGGATGAAAAGACAATTTATTCAATAATTATTCGAACAATTAGTTTCTATGAAATTGGGATAAGCAAACTGTTGATTGCAATGGGGTTGCATTGAGGAGTCATATAATTGCAATGAAATTGGGTTGGGCATCAGAATTCTTATTCATCGACAGAAATTATTTTTTCGATGTATATTTAGTTATAAATTTATAAATCCAAAACACTGTTTGCTGGTTCATGGCCACGCTTGTTCTCTCAAGTGAACTACAACAAGACAAAGTGCTAAAACGTTGACAGAAGATAATAACAGGAGCCCGTGAGTAAAGTTAAAACCACGCAAGTCACAAGAATGATGAAGTCAGCTACTAGCACATTCTAACATGTCAGAAATCATAGTTTTGGATTTATAAATTTATGATGAAGAGAGTGCCTACAAAGAGTGTATATTTAATTATCGTGTTTTCATTAAACCAACAGGCACTGTCCTTTTGTGACTAAACCCTTCTGCACCGAGCTCAGCCAATCAATTATTCAAAATATCAGTCACAGCTAGTCCCAAACCAGCACGACCACAACATCATCCTGACTTCTCTTATGTTTGCTTTATTGCCTAATAATGGCTGATGATATCTTTGAGATTTAAGTTTGAGAGGGACACACATTTCCAAAGAGAACAGTTGTAAGAAATAAATATTCTAACATATTTAAGAATAGAGTACATGAGCTATGACATTCCGACTTCAAGTCTGCAAACAAGCACCACATTGAATTTGCATTTACATGCAACATATGTTCGATTTACACAGCAGAAATGGAATGCAAACACATGACAACCACAACCACCTTATTACCATTACAAAAACTACTTCATTGATAAAGTGTGCACGAGTGTACAGTACAGTGTACGTGTGACAAGCAGGCTCAAGCTGTCAAAATTATTGAGAATGGGAGAGAGAGAGAGGAAAAATCACTGCAAGTTCATGCATGCAACTGCAATGTAGCAACTGCAATGTTTTTTTTCTGCAAAAGAAAATGTACGAAAATTGCCAAGTATTTCACAATCCATAGATATTTCTTGAATTTTAGCTTTGGATTCCAATGGGAATCCTTCAACCTTACCTATAACCGAAAGCGACAGGCTGTGGCACTCAAGAATTTGATTTTTGTATTCAGCGTTTCAAGATGTACAAATCCATGCTATTAAGCCCTTTGTGCGCGAATTTGGGAAGAAAGTGTCAGTAGTTCCCGGATTATATGCATTCAAAGATATTTGCAGCGACTTAGCAGAGTTCATCATGCTATGACGCAGGCATCTCTCATGCATCCTCTCTAGCTTGCGTCGTGCAGATTGCGATGCGAATAGTAGAAGATGTGAAGCATAGTCGAAATGCGATTATATACATGTATATGTCTGAAGTAAAAGTCATCTGATTTTCAATCGATTAATACAATTTTAATTCCAAGTTACCTTACGAACATTATGGCTAACTTGATTGTCATACGTAAATCATTTGTCGATAGCCACGCCTACCATTGAACAAGATTTTTGACTTTCTAAGCATAGAAATAAACTGTTTATCTGAAGCTCGCTAGAATGGAAATTGACTCAAGGTCGCGGCACATCCGGGGGAACTAAGTTGGGGGATGGAGAGCCAATTAAAGGCTTCGATTTACTCATGTGATTGATTCTAACCCAATGATACAGACGTTGGCAGGTGCATCCAAGTGAAAATGCGTGCGATATATGTGCCGTTATTGTGTATTGCCTGAAGCGGAATTTCCATTCTAGAGGTTTTATTGTTGTCAATTTCTATGATTCTAAGATAAAGCAAGATCTTGAGTTTGTTCCACATGCGATACACTTAACAACAGGATGAAATGAAATAAACGATAGATCAAATTGCCATGCAAAAGATGTGCGGCTGGCAGGATTCGTACCAACGACCAAGATTAACTAGACCTGTACTCTACCAACTGAGCTGCGGTCGCTTACAGGCGACTTTGTCAATTGGCAGGATCAAACCCTCACCCCTACACATCACTTGTCATTGCAATTATGATCAATGAATAGATATCTCGAATTTCGATGAATGGATAGTGAACACTGACACTCGTCGATGCTCTATTTCACAAAGTTCTTATCTAGACAGCGACAAGTCACAGTCACTGATAATTGCCTGATGTAGCTCAAGCGAACCATGAAACTGTTGACTGTTGTTTTCAGAACATAGACACTAATATTTCAAATGTGGGAGTGGTTTTATCAAAATGGCTTTTTCAAAAAATCGAAATTCTTTTACAGGAGGTTACTAATCCCGAAATGCCGAGATGTAGCTGTGAGAACTCTAAACATTCTGTCTCCATTTCATCTTTATGAGGACGGTCTCACCATAATTCTCTCCAGCAAAAGTGATAAAAAGTAACGATATTTGAGACACCAATGAGTTAATAAGGCGCCCTGAAGACCGACATGACGCCACGATTTGATTTAATCACCAAAAGTATTCAAGCATGTTGAGGACGATACACGTTGCTTTTTGAATATTCATTCATACTTTTGGAATTTTGAATTTTTTTACCCCGGAGAGGCCTATGGGTCGCTGGTGACCCATGAAAATGATGATATTGAAGGGCAAAATATCCACCAAAGACGATGAATTTTTGGAGTTTTATTGGACATAACCTTTGCTAGCGATCTGGTATTCAATATAATTTAAGAAAATATTGAATGATGAACTTTCGATTCATTTAAATCACTAGGAAAAGCATATGCATCAAATCTTGATTTGTTTTCCAATATGCCTTTAAGAAAAGATGATTATCTTTCTGTTACATACCATTTCGTAAAACCAGACTTGCCATAGACTGACAATGTTCTAAAGAATGATATAACAAACAAGAACTTTCTACACCAAATCTTTACTTCAGGAGAGGTTCCTAATTATTGGTGGGTCACCTGTAACCCGTTGGGCTACGCTGTTAGGAAAAAATGTAGTCATTGATGGATTTGAAAGCAATGACCATCAGAATATCAAAGCTATCAAAAATTTACCTCTATTTGCTATGGAATTGTAGATATCAACAGTATTTCTTGAGATTTCCATGTAGAATTTACTGTTTTAGAGGATGAAAAACTTTCTATGTGTTAATGTATACCAATGAAGGAGTGCAAGAATAGTTATTTACGCAACTAGTGCAAAATATCCATCTTTATTGCTTTCTTCGAGGTCAACATATCTATGCACGAGCCCTTTTCGAGGGCATAGAATGTTGATCGAGGAGAAAGCAAAAGATGGATATCTTTGCACGAGTTGTGTAGGTCATTTTATTTTTCACCGATATCATGACCATTATGACTAATCTAATTCTATGGTGAAATAATAAGCGGGTTTTATATAATTCAATCGCATATATCTATATAGAAATCTACAATTCAACCAGTGCAATAATGAAAATATTACTGCACGCCCGTGTAGTAATCTGCTTTACAGGTAAAATAAAGTAACAGGATATCTACATTATACGCACGGTGAAAAATAAAGACTGTTTATTGCACTCCTAGAAATAGATGCACTCTTTGGAAAGAATAAACTCTATTTTGGAGGCAATAATCATAGAGATTATTACACTGTAAAAGATAAATTTATTTCTTCAAATGCAGTTTGCGGGCGTTCTAGGGATCGTGCGAAGTCAGGAGAGGTGCCATTAGAATTGATTGATTTCCTCTTTCTTTTGGCTATTAATGCTTACCACTTTGCAGCAAATCACGAAAGAAAAGAGATTTTAGAAAATAGCCGTAGTGTGTGTCGTAGGATGCAAATTGCTGTACATTTTTCGAGATCGGCACTCAAATGAGATTGCAATCATTCATTTTATCAGCGCAATGTTTCAGAGAATTATTCATCATAAAGTATAAAAGTATATATTCATAATCTCACTTTTAATTGAACAAGTAGGTCTATCATAGCATTCACATGGCTTAAGATGCTTTGGTGGACAATCGATCCCCGCTACTTGCCTTAATGTCGGCGGTCACAATTGTGACGTGTTACTTATTCATTGATTATTTTTGCCTTGACAGCTGATGTGCGGTGGTGAGGGTTTGATCCTGTCAATTGACAGAGTCGCGTAAGTGGCTCGTAGCTCAGTTGGTTGCAGCACATGTCTAGTTAACCTTGGTCGTGGGTTCGTAGGTCCTAGCAGCCGCACATCTTTTGCATGGCAATTTGATCTATTGTTTATTTAATTTCATTGTTGTTAATATAAGAACAAGAATACGAGTTTGAATATCAAAATGTTATTTGCAGCAAAAATGACAACTCAAAATTGTAGAGACCATGTGCCGTCAATCTGAAGTGGCGTTAGATAATATGCTTATATAGCAAAATAATTGTATTTTATTTTCATTTTTTATTGTATAAATATTGTATTTTTTGTAGAACTCTAAATTAGTTTCTAAATCACATAAGGACATTCCTTTTTCACGTACGTTCACGTCCTTTACTATCCTGAATGCAGTGCCCGACAAATCAATTCGAACAAATTGTAAATTCTGTGTATTTTACTTCTTAAAATTTCTGACGACAAAAGCCTATACATCAAAGCTTCAGTCTTAGAATTATTAGTTATCATAAAAAATCAATAATTATTTCATATCTTAATTCAATATATAATATATTATATTTCATTGTCAATTATTATCAAAAATATTAATTATATATATTATTTATATTGAGTAATTGCAAGTATTAACCACAATCAATCAATTATTATTTATTAATTAAAGATACAATAAAAACAAGAAATTTTCACCAAGAAATTTGGTTGAATGACTGCGTCGAGGCCAAAATTCATATCTTTTTCATAAAGATAGTATGATGAGTATCGTGTCGGACATCTGCATGACACGACACCCTGTCATCCGGCACGGTCAGCAACACGATCCCTCGAAGAAAGCGGAGTGAGAACTTTAAAATGCACCAGAAACAGTAAAAAATGTCTGAGTTATTCTAAAGCAGAGACTCTCTTATCCATCTGTGCTCTTATCACTCTCTTCTCACAAAACAATAATTAATTGCAAAAATTCTGCATCATGACGCCGTGCTTTAGAAATATTTTGAGACAAGGAATGAGGGAATGTCTCGACGCATTGAAGCAGTCATTCAAGCAAAAGGTGGATCAACCAAGTATTTGTAGAAATGATTCTTTACCCAAACATTTCTAGATTTCGGTGAGGAACATTTTTGTAATTTGATGAAGAGGTTTACAGAATATTGTCGCTGTCTGCAGAATACCGTCTCTGTTGAAGAGAATACTTGATGTTTATTTTAAATACACATTTGAAATTCTGGTGGAAATTTATTCTTACATTTTACTTTTGATTAATAAACTACATCCATCTGACGTTTTGATGTATAATTCGTGAGAAAATTTCAGACAGCAAAAAATACAAAGAAATTTCACTTTGTTGCAATTACACAGTGGCGTATGCAGAAATTCCTCCAGGGGCGCACAGATCATATTCATTCGAACCTACGGTCTATTATACAATAGTAAATTATTGCAAGATTAGTTACTGATTTGAATTGAATTGCATGCAATTTGATTTACTCTATGCTGACTTATATACTGATATATGATATATTTATACTATTTATGATACTGGTAGTATATTCCGTAATCAGATACTTTGCAAAAAATATAAAGGAACAACCTCACCAAAATTTTAAAACTTTTGGCAGTTCTACAAGTCAAATTATAATTCATATCTCCAGATTACAAAAGAAACACAAATGGGTTTTTAGAATCTGTTCCCACAAAAAAAATCAAATATTGACTCGTCTACTCCGCATGGCAAAGCTATCCAGTAACTGGAATGCCTCGGTTGATGTAGAGATAGGTTAATCCATTCAGTCGCTCTTCTCCCATGCTCGATCGCAAGTAAGTTTTCAGATGCTTTAAAGCACTGAATGATCGTTCTCCCATAGCGGTCGTAACAGGGATTGTTGCAAAAGTCTTTCGCAGGTCTAAACAATGCCTTGCGGCACGCGCTCGACTTTGCTTACTGTGTAATAACTATTAATTGAAAAAGACATCAAGTTGAAGGAATACTTGTTGCATTAAAAACTAAGCTGTTAAAAACTCAATAAATATGCTGTTATGTATCTAAGTGTTCATCATACTCCTACCACTAATTCCTGAGGGGTGGGGCATGGCCCGACGGCCTCCCCCTAAATACGCTACTGCAATTACAATTAGCTAGTAATCCATTTTTGACGTCCTTTCTTTGTGTCCAATAGTTGTTAGTATTTCCAATGTGTGTCTCTGATTGCTTCATAACTTCCTGAATCCGCAACAACTTTATTGATGATAGCGATTTGATTGCTTATCACATTGAAAAAAGTTGCATGCATCTTATCTCGTCTGATCTAATTATCTTCATTTCATATCACTTTAACTTTCTCTAGTCTGTTTACAATTTTTCGCTGACTACTTTCAAACAACTTTTTATTAAGAAAGAAACGTCATTCACTTGCCGGTACAGTGATTTATGTTAACCTGCACTTCCATGGTGTTCTGCCGTCTTTGATGTGTGGATAAATTCGAATAAGCGCCAGCATTGATTTTCAAGTTCTTAGAAGACTCACTGGTCTATTTGGCGAATACAGAGTATTTGAATAGGATAAATGTCAACCGTTTCACATGCGAGATATTTTCAAAATTAAGGTATTTTTGGAAAAAAATCAAATGCAATTTACAGGCGTTCTAGGCATCGAACGAGGTTGTGAGACGTGCCATTAGAATTGTATTGATCTTCTCTTTGTGGGTAAATCCATTTTATATCACAACATTTTGGGGAATTTTTGTGTCTTTTCAACTTTGCAACTTCGTTTTATTTAAAAATTTGCAGATACGGTCAAATTTTCAAGCTGAATCGATGTGGCGACCACAGCAAATGAGTATTTGTACAAGTTTTGCATTTGTACTATATATTAGATGTCTTCTGACCGATGATTTTGTGGTCTCGTTAAGATGGACATTTTCTGCCGTTTCACGAGATTTTGAAATTATAATCATTGTCTTTTCAAGCAAAATTTCGCATGAATGACAACATTATGGCTCTTGATAATTCTGTGAGTTTTCATGAGATCTGATGTAAAATATTGTTTCATCAACAAATTGAAATTTGAGAAAAATGAAAAAACGTCTGGTCGAAAGAACACAGGTCATTTTTTTAAATTCACAATTGCTCAATTGTGATGTTCCATAGTTGATTTTTTCCTTTTAATGCGACAACTAGACTCACAAATGATGTATTTAATTTTAGAGGACGAAGGCTAATTGAGAAAATATCCTAAATCAGGGTCTTTTAAGGAAAATTCTAGGGACCCGAAAATATTTCATACAAAATGCTATAATTAGATATCCTTTCTAAATGACATTGGTGGCAAAATGTTAAGTTTTCACATCCTGGAAGGTTGTGATACATGTAAAAGTAAAGTTAAGTACATCTAAGGTTTAGCACATGTAATACTATATGCTAGTTACATGTAATGGTTATTCCTTGAAATCTTTTAAATCTCTCCATAACATGCCTTGGAATGTAGGCTTATACATAGGCCCTACATACATGACTGTAGCATTATTAGTAACCGACATGTGTGGCATTTATCGCCCGAATTTCGGATTCTTTTGGAATTCATTGGTACTCCCTCTGTCCCTCAATTATGACCGGTGGGCTGCCCGGATTTCGGGCACATCGTCTCGCCTAATCGGAAAAATCGTATTTTTGTTTGCTTTACCATAAAACACGATTTTTTAAGTTTATTCGCCGCTGCCAAAATTTGGCAACTGCCCGAATGTTTTTGCCAAAGTCTTTTTGGGGATGGGGGCTGTATCCCCACAGCCCCGGTCCGTACGCCTATGATATCCAGAGAGGCTATATCCGACTGGTGGGGCCTCCGCCCACTGGGTCTGCTTTCTCTGCTATCACTCCAATAAACATAACTTCTCTCACATTACCCACTCGCCAATCTCGCTTGTCAGATAGAAAAATAGAAGTGGATGACAGCAGATCAGAACATAATTATTTATTCTCTGATTCTAGGGACCCGATTTTCCAAACTAGGGACCCGAATCGGTCCCTAAAACGCCTTAAAAAACCCTGTATATAACTTTATATGTATAATTAAAGGAGATTACAACGAAATTTCTTCCTAAGATAGAGCATCTATGCTTGGTACAGGCATTTTTGGCACTTTTTCTGCCTTGAGCTAAATTTTTCATGAAGAAAACTTTGTTAGATAAATTTGAATTTGTCATGACCAAAAGAGGAGATCCGAAGGATCAAAATATGAAACTCGGTCCAGAACTAAAGATTTACAGACGGAAGACACGTTTTTTGACAAATGTTGTTATATAAAATGTTTTTTTAAACCTTTCTTTTGGCTATCAATGTTTGCCGTTATGGGATCAACATTGCTGCGCATTGTTGATAAAAAGATGCGGGTCGAAATGTTGTCAAATGGACACAATGCCCTGAAGGGGTTAATGAAAAAGGGTAAGAATATTTTTATCCATGTTTCACCTCCAGAATGTCGTATTAACACACAGAAGTAATTTCAGGTTGATTGGAGAAGAATAAAATTTCATTGACTATTATATTTAATTGACAGCGTCGTAAGGGAGGTGATTTTCATGACTTAACAGATTAAAAAGATAATAATCTCTCCCTGTTTTTTAGACAATTGATTCAGTTAAAATTCAAATAAAGTCCCAACGTTCCATCATGGGTCCATAATTGTCTGAAATTTAACTGAATAAATTGTCTAAATAACAGAGAGAGCTTATTATCTTTTTGATCTGTCAAATCAGGATCAGTGTTTCCGTAAGGAGACAATTTCCTCAATGATATTGCGTTGAAATGTTTATAGTTTTGATGTTCAATAATGATTTCACAAGCTGTTGAGGAGAATTAATCACAGGAACAAAAAATAAATGTAATTTTGATGCAACTAGATATATTATTGATCTTTTGAATGAATCTTAATATTCAATTTGTGGATTCAAGAAGTTGTGATAATCGAAATAACTATCTGAGAAATCAATTATTGTTATTTTTTATAGTGATCATGTCAACTATAACGTCACAACGATAATGTGCTATTGTGTAAATCCATTTCCTCTGCGTGGGATAGAACTATTCTGCTGCTAGACGAAGATGAACTCGGGATAAGCTCATAATGAAAAAATTCAGAATCACTTCTCGCTGTTTTGAATAGTCGCGTTGCCAACTCCCTTCACCTTTCAACATGATTGAGAATATTGCATTTCATGCAAGATTTGACATCATCACAATGCATTACTTGGAATGCTCCCTTACAAAACCTAAACTGACGAAGATCCAACATTCTCCACTACCGAATTCTGTGTGCCGATTGCGAACTTTTACTCTTAGAGACAGGAAAAGATCTGGGAACTTCAGGACCAACTACAAGGCACAATCGTGAGCAGGCGTTTTGAAGGCCGACCAAACTACGGAATTTGTGGACAGGACGCGAGCGTTTACTTAGGCGAGAAAAGATCTGGGGATTTTAGGACAAGCCACGTGCCGGCATTTTAGAGGAATGGCCGCGAGCTGGCTGGTCGTGGAGGAGGGTCCGCGGACAATCACTTTGACGGTCGGACCGTCAGCTCACGTTTTGAGAGCCGGACTGCATCAGATTATAGAATTTAAATTCTGTATGAAGGAAATGCCCCACTTCATTTTCAGTTACCCAACACAGCTTGCTTCAGGCACGCGGGAGAATTTTCAAAGTTGAGGGGGCAAAAGGAAACGCATGCCTGTTTGATAATTGTTGTCTAAACTTTCTATGAAGCGCTTTTTTAAAAGGATTTTAGTTGATGTCAAAGAGTAGGCCTAATGCATCCATTATGAATCTTTATTTGCACTTTTATGAATTTATTAATACAAAACTCTGCACAAACCCTGGTACAATACCCTGCTTCGACGTTCATTAAACTAATTCAAAATTTTACCATCCTTAGAATAAGAGAATTATGTATCCTTATAAGTTTATTATGAAATTGGAGAATTCAAGTATGTGCAAACACAAAGTTTACCTCATGCTTAAACTCGATTTAAATTCAACCTCTTCTCTGTATTCCTGAAAGTCTTGAATGTTATAGAAAAATAACATTATGTTATTATACCACTCTCAATAAAAGTTTTTTGTATAGAAAAATAAGGAAATTCCTGACAAATTTTTTATATGTCAACTACGTCAAAAGCCTCTCTCGAGTTCTCAAAATGAATTGCTTTATCATCTCTTGAATGTCAAGGGAGTAGAGAATGTCTTGATTGTTATGAAGCAGAGCGATATGTGTAAGGCGTTGTTGCGTCCTCCGAATTTTGTACTTATTCAGTGTAGAAATACATTGCCGAAATATTGTTTACTCAAAAGATAATAATCTATGTAAAACATTTTTCACCATGAATATTTTGGAGGGGCAAAAAAGATACTTTGCCCCATCAAAATATCTCCCTTGCCCCCCCTACTCCCGCGTCTATGGTTTGTTTGCATAGTATTCAATGTGACAAGAGAACTTTTAGCCTATAGTAAGGTTGAATCCGGACCGGATCCTACGGGTCTAGGTTTGTCCGGGTCTGCGGGTCTGCCTGACCCGAAGCCTCCGGGTCGTCCGGTTCGAGGACGCGAACAACCCGGACCCGGATTCAACCCTGGCCTACCGAGGGTCAGTCCGACTCAAGCTGGAAAAGAGAACCGCAGAAACATCACAGGCCGTGGAAATGTCACCCCTGAATTATTCAACAATATAATTCCATTAATTTGTCAATAAAAATCCAAACTCTTAGATTTCTAGTAAATATTTGTTATTCGAATGTCAATATTTGAGTTATTTTCATAGCTATCGAATTCTTCTTCTTCGCCGAGTGGCAGCCCCATATCAACGCCACTGTCATCACATAACTGAATTAGTCTGTGAGAGATGTAACAGCATCAAGAAATCGAACATCGATCCTCCTCATCATTTCCCATTTTGATCATCCGCCGCATTAACTTCGACAAGACGATCAGAGCGCTGTCTCTCTCTCTCCTCTTTGACTCTGCATCTGCTACTGTCCTAATTGCCTCTATTGTCTGCATTGAGAGATCGCGCTGATCTGCGCACGCTGATTGGCTGTCACTGCACGCACACTCGCTGCTTTCCCAAGCTGTGATTGTTCGTCTCTCGTCTACCGAGAGAAGGTTATCAGCTTCCGCTCGCCAATAGGCGCGTCACGAGTAGGACGAAGTGGTGTCGGGTGAAGATCGGCTTGACACCGCCTACTGTCAACGAAATTAGACGGACAATGCCAGCAGTAGTGAGGACAGCGACGATGAAGACGAGAAAAACGACGACAACACCACCGTTAATTAAGGTGAGCTCGATAGTGGCAAGTTTATCAAACACACGTACGTGTGCGCAGTTATCACTCTGACTGCTGGTTTTTTGATATCTATTGATAGAGATGGGCAATTTCCACATCTTAGTTTAAGTTTTTCGGGGTCAGGATTTCCCTTTCAAGTTTAGATGCAGAAATCCATGATATCACGATTTAACATAAGTCTCTATATCAGAATTCTACTAGGACTCTATCTACGCAGTTGACCCGGCCACTAGTCTCAATTTGGATCATATAAAAGGCCGAATGTGATTCTCTGCTCAGTGAAACAAAATGAAGTGTAATCGGTCGTTCCACATACCCTGATCACACGTAGCAAGAGCTAGTCTTGGTCGCTGACCAGCAGGTCTCTTCCAGCGCACGTGCTAGAAAAATGCTGCTAACATATCTATTCCACCTTATGAAAGCCATAGCTGCAAAATCTCGTTGAATATAGAATCTCTATGTTATGGTTAATGTCTATGTCCAGAAATGCTTGCATCATGTAACTGAGGAATGTAGACTGAAAAGGATTTTTTCCATGATGAGGATTATTGCTTCACCTATGCGCACTGCTATGTAGGCGGAAAGCCGAAGACGAGTTTTTGAAGGCCCATCAATAAGCTGTTGAACAAGCATATTTTATCAGACCCGATCACTCTAAGGAGGGATGAGTTTAGAGGTTAATGTCCGGGATGGAGAAGATATCAGCCGGATCTATCCCTGAGGATTGCAAGTGTTCGACCTCTACCTTGGATTCGCTCTCTCACGAAGTGTTACATCATGTAAATAGGCCTACAAATGATGGCCGCGATATTCAGAGGGTCTAAGGTCTAAGAAGGTCTAAGAGAAGTGACAATGGTGAAGAGTTCTTTATCAGCTGCAACTGGAGGGTTGGTCCCGTATGTTGAGAAGTTGAAGACCAGCGACCAGGGCTTTCAATCACTATTTTCTGAAATTTGGAAATTTAAGTCTACTTCAGCATTTCGGTGTCGAAATTCGTTATCACTCGAAGTGTCAACAACATCCATCTGCCAAAACTAAAATCCTGATCCTAAAACTAATGAGAATAAGTAGATGAAATCTGTCGACTAAAACCATTCAATTGTTGACTATTTCTGTCAACTGATTCTATTTCTGTAGATGCCGACCTCTCACGTTCCCCACGTGTCTCTATTGTTCATTTGGTAGATTACACTTCTCATAGAGTGTCAACATCAACTTCCTTTTAACAAAGTAATGAGAGATAATGACTGAGATCACAAATTTGCAAGTCACGTTCTGCTTTCCTCTTGGAAAGCAGAATTCCGCTATCCGAAAGAGAACATCTTTGTGTCAGATGGTGTTTTGATTATCACTGATGGTTTGGTCAGAAGCTTCTGGTCTCATTTTCAGGAGTGGCAGGCCTACAGAGCCGTGTGACAGATTTTCAAGAGCATATTGTGCAAGGCATCCACTGCAGATTCTTCATTTCCGTGATTTAGATGTACATACATGAGATGCGGAAGTAAGAGGTCAAAGGGTGACCTCACCCCGCT
Source organism: Prostheceraeus crozeri (assembly GCA_907163375.1). Classification (NCBI taxonomy): domain Eukaryota; kingdom Metazoa; phylum Platyhelminthes; order Polycladida; family Euryleptidae; genus Prostheceraeus; species Prostheceraeus crozeri. The sequence goes on along the minus strand of CAJQUW010008520.1, from coordinate 75,954 downwards.
GCAGAGCTTAGTCGGAGCATCAAAGCGTTTCGCATGTCTTATAATTGATGCAGCATGTACGAATCGTGTATCTGATGATTTTTTCATATCCTTCGATACGCAATCATGTGTGAGATAAGGTCCATTGAAAAAAATGATGGTTTTTCCAAATGTTTTAATTGCGTTTCAATACAAGTTCCAGTATTTGGATTCTCAAGGCACGCGGGTCGCTGCTTGCAACATATAGAGTGACGAACATATTAAAGCGGAACATGTTATCACTACAAGTCAGTTGATTCAACAAAATTTTAATCGGCGCCCATGAATTGTACCTACACGACAGATTCAAGTTAACAATAGCAAGTTCGATGTTTTAGGGCTATAGTTGACCCTTAGTTTGCCTTAGATAGTAAGTTTACGGAGGTTGATGTTGTCGTTTCTGAGCAGAAAAGTTCCACATTTGTCCTCGATTTATCCGCTATGAATTAGCGTTCGCTAGAGCTGACGCTGAACCTAATATCATGGCATTGTTTGTGCGATGTCTATGCTTCAACAACTCTTCCCCGAAGCATAGATTTAGATGATTTGTCACTACCCTTCTATGTTTTTTGGAGCGAAGTCCGACGTCTGTGGTGGAAAGTGATATCTCCATGAAAATACATGAGTTGAAACAGTCATCAGACAACAATTGAAAATGGTAAATGTTGCAATTCATGACCTACAGAATGACAATGAAAGATTGGTACTTTTGGCGAATGCTACATGTATGGATAATTGAGAGCCAAGAGCTCATGTGACCTGCAGACCGAAAAATCCAAACTGCAGTCAGTCAATGATGCGGTGGTACCGCATCGTATGGAAGTCTAATAATACATGAAGTTTTATTTATCTTCACTGACGGTGTGGGCACGAATCATGGAGAGCACTGAATTTGCGCTTTAATCTTCAAATATTTGCATCCATTGTTGAATTATCAAATGAAAAATTGTTTATCTCTAAGAATGAAAAGAAAAATTGTCAATGTTTGAACATTTTTACTGTGGAGGAAGAACTATATCTTAAAATTCAGCTACAGCGGTAAGTGTTGCGTGCAAAGGGTTAGGTGTTATCTTCCTTAATTTGAAATCAAAAGTGAGTCGAAAGCTACCACTTCCATATCGAATAATTTGATGGAATTGCAAGGGAGGAGGAGAGAGAGAATAAGATCACAAGCACGACTTCTTAAATACTTCAACTTAATTAACAAATCATATTCATAACCGATCATATATCATCTGAAAATCGAAGTAAAACAATTGATAATTTTAAACTAATGTGGACAACTGTCTAAATAGAAAATTAGCGGCTGTCCTTTTCATGGAGTCCCACTTAATTCAACAAATGAAAGTTAGAACGATTTTGTCCCAATAGACCGATAGAATTGTGAGTGGCCCGAAAGACCGCCGCCACCACAAATTGAAATGCATTATATCTCTCATCCTCTCATGAGAACTCGGCAATTTTCTAAACTACACTTTTCTGAATTACACTCTATCAAAATCATTCGAAGCTTATGAAAAATTAGTCGCATTGAATTGCAGCTTTATCTGTCGCAATTACTTGACTTCATCGAAAAATTGGAATTTATTGATTGTTTTCACCTTCAGCCAACTTTGACGATTAGTTAATGCAATTTGCAATTTATGTAACTTTTGAAACTCATCTTTATATAATAAAACAATTCTAACACATTTTAATGATAATGTCTTAACCTATTCAGATGAACTGCCAAGATACCATAGAAAGTCCTAGAATGGAAATTGCATGAAAATTATGGCACACGCCGGGGGAACTTAGTTGGGGCAAAATGCAACTTGTGCGATCTGGCTTCCATGTTTTTTGATTGGCATTTATATTTATCAGGTCAATTCTTGATCTGGATTGTTGACCCTTGTCCAAAGACCATGTACTCAGAAGCAATACTGAATTTACAAAATGCTGCGCCGACAGGATGACAAAGAAGGAAATCCTTTTAAATGTTCTGTACGTTCATCATTTTGAAATATCGCTCCGATAATCTATCCATAATATAATCAGACTCTTAAGCAACTTGTAATGTCGATTTACAGAACATGCATTACTCCAGCTTGAAATCAGAGGCCAAGAAATCTGAGAGTATTCATTTTACTTTAAAGGGTTCCCCTCTTCACTAAATTTGAATAATTTTCAAAATCTCTGCACTGCATGCATTCGAATATCAGTTTCCAAAATATCACATGTGTCATTCAATGATTAATTGAAATGTTCCAGCGACATTTCATTTATTTGAGAAATGATTGTCGGTAAAGAAACTTTCAATGTGTTTATTCCAGAAAAGCGCCAGGTTTCTTAGCCGCTTGAAGGAGAAATTATCCAATAATTAGACTTTCTATCTGTGAATACTTCAGATGTTCTTACAAACAGTACACCGACCACTTTCAATTCTGACTTTGTGAACCAATTTTTAATTCGCATTGTAATATTGAAACATTGGAAAATAGTTTTCAGTGACTGCTACAAATATACACACTATATTAATCCATGGAATAGTAGCCTATTTCACATGAAACAATGCCGCCATCTCACTTGCAATTCTCTTCATAAAAATCCTGTAATTAGGTGTCAACAACTTCCACAACCAACTTGGAAAAAAGTTTCACTATGATACAATGTTGTAGATCGAATCTGATCTACAAACCATAGATTTTTCCATGTGCCATCATTGTACATAGGCAAGATATCAAACTTCCATTCTAGTGTACTATTATCCACTTCTATGCAAGATACATTTTCAAAGAAATTTGCATCGGACATTTTCATAGATTTAGAAGATTAGCTATTCTATGAATCTAGGCGAGAAAGAAAACCGTAGAAATCCTCGCCTGCTTCGAGGCTTAGGATTTCTACATTTTCTTGCCCTTCTGGATTCATAGAATACATATTGTATTTCACTCTCGATGGCTTTGGAGTTCATAGAAATGATTGAAATGAGTTTGAAATGCACTTTTGCCCGGCATTGGAGGGTATATAATGCACCATTATACGCCCGCCAATTTCACATAGAATTCTCACCGTGCCAGATAGCCATGAACCGTCGTCCGTCACTCCAGCATGAGAATCCATTAATGAATGAATTGGTAAACTGATAATTCAAATCATTTTTAGATAGAAATCTGAGTTCAAATCTATTCACATTTGCAGACATTCATAGACTTTCAAACTTTCCATGAGCTAAAATCTATTGAGAGAGCAAACTTTCATAGACTTCAATAAAAGTCGGTCAATGATTTCTTCATCTCTCCAATGTCTTAGGCTACATACAATAGCATTATATCATGGATTTTGCGGGCAGAAATATCAGACAGTCTCGGCTGCTAACGCAGCCTCGTCTATGTCTGATATTGCTGCCCTAAAAATCCATGATATAATGCTACATTAGATTTTGTCTGAGAACTTTCTATACAGAGTAGTCAGACTAAAACATAGTAGCCATATGCGAAGGTAATGTGTGATTGTTTCTTTATAGAATTCCACGAATTTAAATGCCCGATCCCGAGGGTGAAGGCTGTTTCAATCTAACGAGTTCGAATACTATAATGAAGCAATTTATTAAATCTATTTACGACGTGCTATGATGATCAAGGGATAATGTAACTGTAATGTCTATGAATTCTTCATTTTTATTGAGTTTTTGAGTAGAAGCTTTATTTACCCCTACAAATAATGTGAACATCCATTCTCAGATCCAAGCTGTGCTTTTGATTTTCTCGCAGACACATGTGCATACTTGTTGGATCTGTTTGTTTTTATAATATACTTTTGCGATAATCTGCTCTAAGGAAGGACATCATCAGTCAAAACTTGGGATAGATCATGCATGCTCCTTCCAGTGCGTAGGAGAAATTAATCAATGGCCTATAATACAGGCATAATAACCATGTTAGGATGGCTTTAATTACGATAATCCGAGGGCACGTTAGTTCCCTCGAATTATCTTAATTAAAGCCCGATTCAGATGGTTGCTATTATGCAACAAATGAGGGTTATGAGCTGCTCTACAAGTCAAATAAAGCGGTAGGATATCTATGTTGCATGCACAGACACAAATGCATTAAATATTGCAATTTTTGCAACCTGCTATGGAAAGACCTTCAACTGGGTCAAACTGCTGCGCCATACGTTTGTCAACCAGCACTGTTCCGCAGTCTTTTAACTTCGATTAACGATGAACATCCAAAATGTAAGATGTGATATGCATGATTAATAATATGACAAGATTCTGTTTTCTTTTAGGTCGTTTTCATACGCATCAGTTGTTCACTTCTAAGCGCCGCTTCTAATGAACACATCAAACCTTCTCATGCGCGAAAATCAAAGGCAATTCCAATTTTATTATGTAATTGCTACCAGCTTGCGGTGAAGTTAATGGCCCACATGTAAATAATATTGTAACTTAATTAGTAAGCGCATACATACGCATTTGCTCCATAATTGGCAAAAGCCACTTTTTTAAAAAAATTAAAAGTGTTTTGATTAATCTTTTCTTTAGAAAGATCACTGATGTCCTACAGATCACAGCTATTGATGACTCATGAAAAGAGAGAATTCAGGACTTCGGCTTGATGAGACAGGTATTCTCTTGACGTCCCTTTTAGCCAGAAAATGTGCAAGGCATTGATATAATCCAAAGGTCAACAGAAAAATTCAAAAAATTGTGGAAAATTGAAATTTTGAATTAAATTCTAGAGTTAAAATAATTGAAAGTGGAAGGGAATTGTTTTCACTTATGCATCGTTGCGACTTTGTTGATAAAATAGACATTGTCTGAAATGTTCCATTATATAATTAAGGACTAAATTGTTGTTCACACCAGATTTAAATTTGAGGTAAATTCGAGACAGCTTGGCAAAGTGATGGCATTTTTATTTCTTAATTGTAGATATCATTAATTTATCAACGGTATGCTGCCAGATTGTACACATTTGCTTTCTTATAAAAATCTCTATTTTAATATCTTACTATAAATTTCCTATAATCTTTCTAGTAAAATCGCCAAAATTAAGTCAAAACATGAAATTTACTCATTTTGTAGAGGCTCTCAAACATCAAGTACTGAATCATGTGACTCACTTCAACTTTTATATCGAAGTTGATGTTCTGAACTCAATCATGTTTCAAATCTCATGGCATTCTGATAAATAGTTTCTTTTCTGCAAAAGAAGATGTACGAAAATTGCCAAGTGTTTCACAATCCATAGATATTTCTTGAATTTTAGCCTTGGATTCCAATGGGAATCCTTCAACCTTACCTATAACCGAAAACGACTGTCTGTGACACTCAAGAATTTGATTTTTGTATTCAGGGTTTCGAGATCTACAACTCCATGATATTCAGCCCTTTTTTTACCGGCCGGTTTTAGTCACGCCGGCCGCGAGCCCGGCCCCGTCCGCAAATTTTGAAAACCGGCCGGCCGGTGCTTTTTCAGGCCTTTTTGTCAACTGCCGACATCACCAACTGCATCACTGCTACATCACTGCCCCGCGTCCTCATGTTGCCCAATATCGTGGCAACAAATGTCGGTCGCCTCGGAACTAAAGTTTGTGACCAAGTAAACAACAAGAAATGGCATCCTCTAAACTTTCCTGAGAGTGAATAATTGCAAGGAGGGTGAACATGACACACGACAATTAAATCCTTGATGCTATTAAGAAACGTCAAGTGCTGTGATAGCCTAAATTATTATGCTAGTCCTTTATCAAGTCTCACATATCGGAGTTACATTCATCTCATCAAAAATGTCATGCTGTTACTTTGGAACGTACACGTAGTAATACTAATCTACACGCTCATGATCTTCAATGACCATGAAAGCATCAGAATTTTAAATAGGCCGGCCTCCGACCAGCCAGTTTTAGGTACGCCGGCCGCCGGCCCGGCCGGTTCCAACCTTGAGCTTCCGGACTAGAAGACTTTTGAAATAGTCACAATGTTTGCATTCATGGTAAGCCTTCAGCGGAAAAAAGAAATAAAGCGGCTTATTAAATAACAACTAGGCGAAATGAAAGAAAGGTTCCGCGTTCAGTGTGCCTCTGAGTATATATAAACAGGATTTATTCGTTTATTTATTTTTGTAACTTTTCCTATTTGTTCTCAATGTGCATGAATTGACAGTGTATCATCTTTAGTTCTCTCCCACTCATGTACGGTGTTATATAAAGATGAAAAGACAAAATCAATTTCTTAACTGACAATCAGTATCATGCAATAAACTGCTCATGACTTTCAATTGAACCTTTTACATCGTCAAGATACAAAATAGCTTTGAAAATATCTTTCCATTGCTAAATCAAACCTAATCAGTCGAGATGTACCTATCACAATTACGCATCGTCGGCAAGAGAACAGTAAGATAAGGATTGATAAATTATGCCATATGTATACTGTAATTACTCAATGGGCACAACAGTCATCCCTTGTACCTCTGTTGTAGCGATCTCGTTCGCGTTCAGTTCATTGTATTTCTAACAGAGCTTAGTCCAGCAGCCAGAGTAAGTTTCATCAGTGTACGAGGCCGACAATGAGACTTTCACATATCAGATAGACGTTTTGGCAAAAATGAGATTTTCGATGTTTTTTTCTGATTAACTGATAAGCACTAAGCCCAGAGTCATAATTGATTTAAATCAATGTCTTCATGGCATTTCCATGCAGCCCTGTCTATGAACCTAAACACACCCAGATTTGGCAAGCCTCCTAATGTCGGCAAACACAATTGAATTTTGAGCAGTCTAATCCACATTTAACATGCACATGATAGGAAATGCCCTGAAGACATTCTACGTCAAAAATTATGGCTGTAGACTTGGCATTAGCGAAAGCATAAAAAATTTTATTTTTGCCTGAAACGGCTATCTGCGTCCCATTATATTACAGTGTTTTCTTTCATCATGTCTGACAAGAGGAGGAACTAACTAGAACTCGGCAGACGCGCAGGTTTGTAGTATTCATGGGTTGCACATCATTCTGTGAAAAAAGAGAGATGTGAGCTAGGCCTGCTGATGATTCCTGATATTGGATGAAATGGCAGCTATTCAGTCAGGTCTGTTTCCATTTTTCAACTGAGGATGTAACTCAATATTTAATTATCCTATTTACATTGTGCTTGCAAAGGCGGTGTTTATCAATTATTTCAGGGGCACTAACAAAGCCAAATTGCCAGTAGTGTGCTTAAAATGATATTTAATGAGTGCCCATCGAAATTTAACTGACTTGCTAATGGCAAATCCAAAATTTACCCGGGGATTGGTTGCAGCTCTAAACAGGGAGTTGTGTCGATGTTTAGAGATGTGAACTTGTCCTGCTGATGATTCCTGATATTGCATGAAATGGCAGCTATTCTGCACTGTTCCCATTTTTTAACTGAGGATGCTACTCAATATATAATGATTCTATTTACATTCTGTGAAAGTCTCATTTTCGGCCTCGATCCTTGCAGAAACTCACTTTGGATGCCGGACTAGCTGGCCGCGCTAGGATCGGGATGTCTGAAGGACGGATCTCCTGTATTGAGTAACGAGTCTCTTAAAAGAGAGTCATAGCTTTCTCTTCTCATTTTCCCACGCCATATAATTGTGGAATCCAAATCTTATTATAAAAAGTACACACACAAGCGAATTATGTGATTTATGAGCACCTTTCAAAGATGCTGTATTAATTTCTGATATCAAGTCAATAAAGTTTGTCCTGATAGTTCCACATGGACCAAATATTAGCTGAATATTAATGCGCAACATATAGCTCAAGACTGTTAATTACAATTTCATATCAATAAAACTAACCGAAGCCCTTTATCAATTCCTCTGCAGATGGCGGCGTTTGTAGAAAGGCTTTGATCTTGCCGCCAATTCTTTGGCGTATCTGTATGATTAATCACAGTAATTCTAAAGCAACCTGCAAAAAACATGCTTCCATCTTTTACATTCTTTTCACACTGAATAGGGAGACTCAACGACAGTTTGATGAAGTTCTAGTTTGTAATGATGATGAAACTCTGCTTATAGTCAATTGAGTCATTGCATTAGAAAGGCGGAATCCATTCTGTAGCGTCATTGTTTGTCTGTAGGATGTAGAAGAATATTTCTTGTTTGACAGAGCATGTTAATTGCTTAATTTGATAATTCGAACGTTTAAAGTATCGATTACTGAAAAGCGGTAGAAACCGGTATGGAAAGAAAGTTTGAAATCGAAAAGGAAGCCTTTGTAGTGGATTATTTTACTGCTATTTATTCAACCGTTGCCTTAAGTAGATTCTGAGCGTTCAAGTTACTAGTAGATCTTTTTATCCACAAGATAAGGAACAGATGCATGCAGATATCTCTTAATTAAAGAAAATTGAAAAGAAATCTCGCCGCAATCAACTTGTCCTGTGTAAACCCCTGTATAGAAAAATTCGGATTGCAAAGTAATTCTCATAAGGTACTGAGGGCTATGGTGATATCAACTTTTCTACACATTCATAGAAACAAAATCATAGAAATCTATAGAGAAATAATGTTTAGCCGGTGACTGCCAATAAATCGATATGGTCCCTGGATTAATCATTTCATAGATTTCATGGTATAACTATCAATTTTATAATGAACAATAGACATCTATAGAAGTCAGAAAATAAAAAAGACCCCATTCATTTGAGAGGAAACGCTTCCTCCCTCGGCTAACCGTCCATCCCTCCCTACGTTCCGGCTGCACCAGTAGACTTTTATCCCCAAAACTAGAAAGACATGAATGGCTATACAAAGCCGGACCATGTCAATGCTAAGGAAATGATGAAAAATAATAGCATGATGTGATAGTAAAGTGAGCTGCATTACTTAATTTTGACAGAGATGCCAATTGCTTGCAAATTAATAGAAATAGAAATATCTTGTCCATCCGACATAATCTTTGAAATGGCAGCATCTCTTTGTGAGCTTGCTATCTTAAGATATTTTCATTTTGTATGGGAGTGAAAAGACATCTCTCATATCTATACTGCCGGGAAGAAAGTTAACTTTTCCTCCCGCAATTAACTTCTCCTGGGTAAGTTCCTATGTAGAAAAAGGAAGTCTATGAACAAGTAATTATTAGCCAGAGACTACCAAGATATCGACACAGTCTCTGGATTAGCTAATTCATAGATTTCCCGATGCAGCCATCAATTTTATAATGAGCCATAGACATCTATAAATCACAAAATGAAAATCTACATTCTTTCGAAAGGAAATATGTGTTTCCTCCTTTAGATATCTGTCCATCCCTCGCTACAGTTTAACAGCTGCGGGAGGGAAAGTTGTTTTTTCTTCTCCCAAGATATTTTCTATAGTTTGAAAGTAATTACCCTGCCTTCAAAGTCACTGGTTTGATCATTTTCTTTTTGCCTACTCCAAAAAAAATACCAGAAAAGTATCAAAATATCCATCCGACAACACATGAATTTTTGTAACAGACCGTTGTTAATTTTGCACATAGATATCAATTGTTAACAAATTAATGAATGTAAAAACGAGAAATTGAAAATATTTCTGGAATTGAAATTTTGGATTTAGTTTTTAGTCAGCGCTGAGACCTGTTTATAATAAGAATTTAGTAACTATTTGAATACTGGGGTTCATTGACACGCAACGTTTGCGAGGTGACTCCCTTATAGATAATGGGGCGGGGAAAATGAATGTCCTTTGTTATTTGATGTGTCGAAGATGGCTTCTTCGTTTGATGGTGCTGTTTGCTTGTTTTTTGATGAAGTGGTATCTGAGGCTTTATTGTGCCCGACTGACAGGAATCTCTTGGTTTTGATTATTCTGAACTTTGAGCAGGAAGACAGCCTTGATTTCGAGTTATTGATAAAGTAAACAATATCATGCTGCCATCATGCTTCGAAGCAAAGTTTCTCGAAATTGAAATCCAAGTATTCAGAAAAAAATTGAAAAATTGATCGCAATAGAATTAGACGGGTGAAACAGTTGATTACCATTATTCGAAATCAGCAAGCAGTCAAAATGCAAAAAAGTTTATTACCAAAGAATTGGACAAACTTATTTTTTAGAAAAGAGTGAAATATAGAGAAAACATTTCCGGAGCAGCTGTTGATTGAAACAACTGCAGGAGAAGTCACCTGGGAGTAGTCAGCATAACAACTTTATAAAATGGAAGGAAAAGACTTTAGTATGATTCATGATAGTCATGTACAGTATGTGCGCGCATAGGCTATCTCAATGGCTTATCAAAAATTTTCACTGCAAGGGATATGACTTCTTTTTAGTTCAATTATTGCTGACCTACAATCTATTACTTATTGAGAAAACCGGTCGCATATACATAAACAGATGTAATTCAGATATAATAGACATATTCATGATATAATCGCTTAGTATGTTAACAAATGAAAAGTATGTTCAGTGGTCTGTTCAGTGGTCTCACTTGTAATGAATAGTCACAATTCAGGATTTCTCCATATGATCAACCGGTCTTCTCGGGCGTAGTTCTACTTTTAAAGACAACCAGTGACTGATCTTGTTCTGCGTTTAAAGTCTCTCAAAGTTGGTGTCTCTGAGTTAAATCTCGGTCGAAATGTTGTATATTTGACTTTCATAAGGTCTACATTTTGACTTTTGTTTAGGATTGTATATAACTGAGGCGTCAGCAGATTTATTACATACATGTAAACTGCATCCATCTACATTCACAATTGGACGTAAATTTTGATACGCTTTTACCTAGTTCTTGAATGTCATACATTCCTTGTCAGTGTTTCGCATGTCGAATACCCACCCCTCTACAAGTGGTCTGAAATCCTGTCAGCAATTAACTTGTGACAATACTTGTAGAAAGCGTCCTATGTAAATAAGGCTATGAAGCACTCACAAGCTAGCCTTTCTTTATATGAAAGGAGGGTTTTGGGGCAAACACTTTCTATAGTTTGATCAATGAGGAAATTTTGATCTGTAATATTATTCTACCAATATTCTAGCCTGTCAGTTTCTCTCATGTGACCGACATTCTTGCTTAGTTATTGCAGATGTGCATGCTTGTAAAAACATTCGCTATAGTAGATCGAACATATTCATATAGTAGAGTGCATAACCAAACAATCCATTAATTGAAGTCATTCTGTTACAGTAATCAATTGTTTGAATCATTCGAAGTCTGCTACTATTCACAATTAATAAGGTAATCTTGATGCAATTCTACATATTCTACTATCGCAAGATTATCTTAATCAACTATCCGAGTTATATCGGAAAGATGGTCAACTGTTGTCTTAGTCATTTCAAAAGTCACTCAGTTCTGTTGTTAGAATGAGGAAATGGAATCATCATCTGAAGACCTCGAGACCCAAACAGATAATCCGCAGAAGTGGCAAATAATTTTACTGATTTTCTTGATTATTTTAATGATTTTACTTTTTCAGTCGTATACCACAATTCAGTGGATAAAAATTACTTTAAATTTTAGCGGATATTTGCGGTTTACAGTTGTATGCATGTATGAAGTCACGAGGCTGCAATGGCATTACCAAGCCGTCCATTTTCAAATACTTCACTTGTAACATAGAAGTTACTGCTAAAATAATTGACTTCTAAATTTTAGACGAATATTCTTTTCTAGAAAGTCTATTGATGCACAAATCTGCTAACGCAGCCTCTGATTTGTACATTACCTTGCTTGAAATCTCATGCGGTATTCCTCTATTGATATGTGCTAGAAGTGGGTGTCTGAGAGCCCTATTCTCTAAAAGCTTGGAAACTGCACAACCTTTATGATATTTTCCAGTAGGAAGCCCACTATTTGGCTATGCTTTCACTCTAAGTTAATTATGTAAATTTAAATTTCTTCCGAACAATACTGAATAATACTAACATGGCTTTAACGTAGGATTTGAGAGCGCGTCAGCGCCTTGAAAATCAATGCTTATCTGTGTATTACACATGGCTGGTAGCGCAATGTTTCTGATCTTAGCGACTTTGAATATAGTGAGCGGAATGATATAAATACACAAGCACGGATATCATATCATACTCAAACATTAAATGAAAAACTTTATGTTCAAATTGACGGCGTCGCCATGGGGTCAAAATTAGCTCCCACTCTCGCCAATTTTGCGATGAATTTGATAGAAAAGCAATCTAAAAGACAACCTTTATTTTATCAGAGGTATGTCGATGATGTTTACAGTCTTCAAAAACAAACTTGAAGCTGTGGAGATTTTCGATTATTTGAATACTTTGCATAAAATTATTCAATTTACCATGGAAAATGAACAAGAAGAGCAAATCAAATTTCTCGAAGTTATTGTCCACAAAAATGCAAATAAATTTGAGACTGAATGGACTTTGAAAGACACCAACACCTGTATTTAAGTTCATAACGAATCGTTTGCTCCTTCCAAGTACAAAACTGCTGCTATTCGCTCCCTTATTTATCGTGCTCTCGAGCAAGGATACTTACTTTTGAGAGTGCTTATAATAAAATCGCGTCTACGTTTATTAACAATGGTTTTCATTCTAAAGTCATCAAGAAAATTAGAGACAAAATTTTGAATTCCGGACCTAGGAATGGTCAAAATGATAATGATTTGGACCGTGATCGCATTTATTTGCGATTACCGTATATCAAAGAAAAGGAAAATCAAACTCTCAAAACTGGTCACTCGATCAATCGAATTTTGCCTGACACTTGCAAATTATCTGTCATTTTCGGTACTTTCAAAACGAGCAAATTGTTTCTGAACAAAGATAAAGTGCCTATGAGTCTCGCCTCTAATCTTGCATACAAATTCAAATGTTGGCAATGTGACAATTGCTATATTGGCGAGACTCGTAGACATTTCATCACCAGAATTCGTGAATACTTAGAAGGTAGACCTAAAGATACTGAGATTACCAGACACGTTCATAGAAATAGCCATGACAATTTCCAAATAGTTTTTCGCACAAAGTACACGCGCAAGTCTGGTCATGAAACAAATGAATAGTGCAACCTTGATGAACGAACATGAGTCTTCAGTTCCAATTTTATTGTTTTAGAATTTGACATTAAATTCCGCAGTTTTAGACGCAATTGTAAATGCAAATCAGTTCATATTGTATTGTTTTAGTATGTATTCAATTTCTGTGGTTTTAGACGCAATTGCCAATGGTTCTTTTAGTTTGACAAGTTCTCAATTGATGTATTTAATGGTTTTATCTTTATTGTAACTTTATCTTGATGATATGCCCAATAATGACATAAAATTGATCAACCAACACTTGTCATTTTATTTTAAAACATACTCAACTAATCAAGCTTGTTCTCATTAATTGCATGATCTTATTGCAGCTTATAAATTTAAGACCTCTATCTTTCTCTGGAATGGCTTTGCAGCAATATTTTTAGAAGATGCTCATGTCTAGGCCTTAATGAATTCTGGAAACATTATCTGATATCTGTGACTTGATTATTCTAATTATTAACGTTGTGTAATTCAGCTATCAATTTCAAATCGTTGACTGAATATCGGGCTTGCCTTTGATATGTCATAAAGTCCGCGTCGGATCATTGTGTTGTTGTTAATGTGCACACGAAAACCATAAACGATAGACAAGCAGTTGTTTGTCAAAAACACGATTGTCTATCACCCTGACCTACAGCGGCAATCTTCAAAGCGTTTGACGTAGTTGAACCTCAGCGCTAAAGGCATCGCTTTTTCACAAATTTCAATTCCATAATCAAGCAGTTAGGGCGTCGAGTTGCAATTACAAGTTGTAAATAGGAAATGAAACACTTGAAAGCCTGATCGCAGACTGAGTGGGACGAGCAGGCGGAGTTGAGCAATGAATTATGGGCAGGGATGGTAGCGGATGATTCTGTATGCTGTTAACAGGAAGTTCTTTGAAAGGACAAATACAAGTATAAATGTCTGAGAGTTACAGACGCGCTCTATTTGCCTTCATAACAATAGTCACAGTTCATTGTAGGCTGAGATATAGCTGAGGAATTCAGTCTTTCAACATTGAGGCGTAGAACAGATACGGAAGCATTAGAGGGTTTGCCCTTTTGAAGGAATATTACGAAAAATGACAATGAAAGAAGGATGTGTAGCTAATAGTCCGGGAGCTACTGACACTTTCTTCCTAAATCCGCACACAAAGGGCTTAATAGCATGAATTTGTACATCTTGAACCGCTGAATACAAAATCAAATTCTTGAGTGTCACAGCCTTTCATTTTTGGTTATAGGTAAGGTTAAAGGATTCCCATTGAAATCCAATTGTAAAATTCAAGAAATATCTATGGATTGTGAAGCACTTGGCAATTTTCGTACATTTTCTTTTGCAGAAAAGAAACTATCTATCAGAATGTCATGAGATTTGAAACATGATTGAGGTCAGAACATCAACTTCGATATAAAAGTTGAAGTGAGTCACATGATTCAGCATCTGATGTCTGAGAGCCTCTACAAAATGAGTAAATTTCATGTTTTGACTTAATTTTGTCGATTCGCTCATTTTGTAGAGGCTCTCACACATCAAATACATAATCATGTGACTCACTTCAACTTTCATATCGAATTTTATTTTATGTTTCAAATTTCATGGCATTCTGATAATAGTTGCTTTTCTGCAAAAGAAAATGTACGAAAATTGCTAAGTGTTTCACAATCCATAGATATTTCTTGAATTTTACCATTGGATTCCAATGGGAATCCTTTGACCTTACCTATAACCGAAAACGACTGGCTGTGATACTTAAGACTTCATTTTTGTATTCAGCGTTTCAAGATGTACAAATCCATGCTATTAAGCCACTTTGTCCGCGAATTTAGGAAGACAGTGTCAGTAGCTCCCGGACTAGAAGATACGATTGGCGCTGATAATACGATTTCTATGAGAATAGTCATGAAAGGCGAATGTCCATGTAAATTACAGCAAAGTTCTCTCTTGTGGAAAATACCGCCTGCCGATGATTGGGTACTATTAGACGAGATTCATAATCATTAAGAAGGATAATCCCCTAAAATGAAACCGGAGACAAAATGATTTATATACTGGCTTTCACAAAACATTCAAACCACTCTTGTCATATGAAACAAATAGTATTTAAACTATTATTCATGAAGGGAGAGGTGTTCATGACTGAGTGATCATAAGTGTCCCAAAAACTTTAATATTGCTTATATATCGATGGGAGCATTGATGTTTCAGAATCATTATAATCCTGAGCTATCTTAAATTACTAATGCAGTCCAATTCTTTCAAATAGTGAGCATTATTACGATCAAGAAAAATAAGTCCTTCGAATCTAATTCATGTTTACAAGAAAAATAAAATTACACGGTGATTTTGAAATAGGCATTCCTTTTCATCGCTTGACCTGAAAACTGTAGTAAGGCTAGGTTACATAATGACCACATATAAATCAAAAAGCTGCTGGGAATGCAGAGAAAAAAGTGGGATTAAATGGCACATAAAGGACAAGCTGAAATCAGAAAAAGAGAGAGAAAAAGTGCGTGTGTGCCTGGGAGAGAGAGAGGCTAAGAAATTCCTGTCTGCATATCTCCTTTTATATCATGTAAGGATGGCTTTCATTTACACTGAGTTTTCATTTCATTCTCATTTAGAACATCAGCATTTCAAAAGTGATGGAATTTTTACGATTTCATGAAGCATTTGTCAATTTCTCTTTGTCATTTTCATGTGAAAATAGAAATCATTTGATTGAGTGAGAGATAGAGATATCAAAATGTACATGCAGTAATTGAGGGCTTATATCGGAAGATAGGACTGAACTGCCGTTTCATTAAACGGGTATACAACCTCACGGCTCACGGAACTCCCCTATTACATGTAGCTGGTCACTCTCTGCTGTACAGATGACCCAAACCCGTATCCAATCCGGACAATTATCGATCGCTGACGTAATAAAGCTTAAGAACAACAACATGGATGAGAAAATCGAACATGAAGACGAGAAGAGACTATGGAGGTCCAAGTAAGGACATAAAAGGACGATTTGAGGCGTCCTCCTCGGTAGACAGGCGGCAGTTTGGCGGCAGTTACTGCGTGGATGAGTGACTGTAGATCAAAGACGCCGCCGATGTCGAAGAGTTGAGAGCGCGTGATCCGGGGTTGAGTCAGCGGACATAGCCATGAGGAATGAAGGAGCGATCACAGGTTGACAATGCAACTTTGCCGCTATCTTCAACTTGTCGGCAATTTGTACAGATAAGGAGACTTGCATCTAGTGGTCAATTCCGACTGCTATGGTAACGACGTTCCTTACTTGAAAATCAAACCGATATCCTGGCTGATCGCGGGAACAGGAACCTAATTGCAGGATTCTCTTTATTTAAGTGAATTAACCCTATTTTCTACTCTTCAGATCGGCAGTCACAGTTGTATTTGTAAACTGGCTATATTTACTAAGACAACGGAAGTGTGTTACCGGCCCGATAATATTTAGCACACTTGCTCTGTGCAAGTGATAATAGCGATGTGTAGGATACACCGAATGAAGCGCTATGCGTAAAGCGCAGTCTTGTATGTAGGGCATGTGATAAGAATGTGAAAAACTCTATCTCCATGATCGGCAAGTCGTTGGTAGATTCGAACCAGCGACGTTGGAGCTAGATGACGTGCAAGCACGCCATCTAACTACAAGGCCGCCGGACCATCTGTCGAGAGCGTGAATTAGCCAGAAAGGCACTGCCACAACGCAATCAGGTGGAGAACAGATTTCATTCAGCAACCACTTGATGCCGCATCAGATATTGAGATGCTTCGCAAAGGCGCTGCAGATTACAATATTTTATACAAGAGGTTGCAATCTATGCCAACTTTGACTGACCTTGTCCTGCTTTAGTACAGATTAGATATGATCATTCAAAATTATCACGAGACTATAAACAACTTTGAATTGTCTCCGTGGATGTAATGAAAATATCCTATCACTTCATTTGACCTGTAAGGCAGATTATTGCCCGCGTGGGAGATAATAATGCATTGGAAAGAGCGTAATCTATGCCAATTATGAGTGCTCTTGTCCTACTTTAATGTAGACTAGATCTTAATAGATATTTTCACGATTGATCAGGCTAAATTTTTATTCAAATACTCTTGACATAGAAGTAGATAATAGCACACTTTCTATGGTATTGTTAATTTCTATGACTCTTGATAATCACAGACATTTCAGTCACAATCCGTCCTTCATAGCCTTCACAATCCGTATCATCATGGCACGTTGCCAAATAAAATTCTCTTCGCAACTCGTGCATCAGATTGTTTCATCATAGCATTCGAACTTGTTAGATTTAGATGACCCTCATCGTACGGGCTCGGGCATTTAAGATATCTAACTCGTGGAATGCTATAAAGACGCAATCATGAACTAGTTGCGTAAATAACTATTGTGCGTAATTGAGCTATGGTTCAATGTGGAAAAAGGAAGGCCAAAATGTATCTCGTAATGATGATTTCTCTATCTATGCATGCAAAAGACATTTTTGAAATATCAATCAGCGTATATCTACATGTGTGTTCATAGCATTGCTGCCTGCTTTTTCCCTACATTGCTGCCCATTTCATTTCAATTACGCACAATAGTATTAACATAATTTTTTCGGGCAACAGTGTAGGACATTTTCAGGCGGTTACGCGCCCTCAAATGTCCTACATTGTTGCCCTCAAAAATCCATGTTTATGTTATATTATTGCACTCCTTCATGGAAATACATTAGCACATAGAAAGTTTTTCATCCTCTAAAACGGTAAATTCTGCATGGATATCTCAAGAGATACCGTTGATATCTACAATTCCATAACAAATAGAGGGAGATTTTTGACAGCTTTGAAATTCTGATGGTCATAGATTTTGACGATCCTGTGAAATATAAAGTAACTTACGCAACTCGTTCAAAGATATGCTCACCCTTCGGGCAAGACCGAAGACATATTGATCTCGAAAAATGCAATAAAGATGCATCCTTCGTATAACTATTTGGTCATTCAATGCATTTTTTTTCGCATGATCAGATCCATCTGACTGAATGATTCGATGTTTACTACTATTGTTATCTACTTCGTTTTCATTCACGATCCTTTCATAAATTTCGAATTTTAACTTCAAAAGCTCAAAACAACGACAGTTAATCGAGCAATACATTGAAGCAAAGTAGCAAGTGAATTTTCTATCAGCTTGAAATCCGACCATTCGCTTGAATCATCTGAATCCGCATTTTCTTGTGACTTGATCAAAATCTCTCTACTTTCAGAGCGAGGATTGTACCAAGGATGAAGAGTTTGTGTCACCCTATGAGGGTCGACCAAGATGTTGCTCTGTATGCGGCCTTGGCGAGGGAATGGTCCGATTATGCACCGACTCTAACGACACTGCGTGCGGCCCTTGCAAAGCAGGCAAAGAATTTTCCAATATTAGAAGTGCTCGAGAGAAATGCCAAACATGCACAGTTTGTCACAATCTCGACAAAAAAGCGAAAGTAAGTCAACATGTCTTCTTCTATTCTATACTTTGGATCGGACACTTCTTATAAACGAAAGTAAACCGATGTCATCAGCTGAACAAAAACCTCAGTTGACGTGAAACTCAGGACAGCGAATGTTGAATTAAATACAATGAACAACAGGCGTTAAACATCTTTATCTTGAGCACACTAAGCACATGCATGTAGCAGTCAGCAGTTGTGTGCTAAACTCATTTGCTAAACTCTTTGCTAATTGAAAAATTCACTTTTTTGATATCAACCACAAATTAAAGCTGAAAATTTTATCTATATAGCTGACAACTACACGGGCTTCAGTATCTCTGGCTGTGATTATGTGACAATGATTCTTTTGTCTCAAAATTGACCTCCTGAGCATAGTTTTCTATTCACTTTCTCATTTTTTGCAAAACTAAAAATTCAAGCAATGGTTGTGCATTTGCTATAATTCAGGTTGTCGATCGAAAGTCCTATTTGTCAAATTTCGAATTGTTTCATTTTTTCTCTCTCGCTCTCTCTCTCTCTCGCGCTCTCTCGTTCTCTCTCTCTCTCTCGTTCTCTCTCCCTCTCTCTCTCTCTCTCTCTCTCTGACACGCACTCACTCACTCTACTCAAATTGGTTTTGTTTTATCAGCTCCAATGTAAAACAACAGTGCACAGATAAGATGAAAGGACTTATGCCGCTAGCTGATTACAATTGGAATTATGAGACATATTGCATTTGAAGTACTAACAATCAACGGATTATCTTCTCATTGAAGAGCGGATGGATTGGATTCTATCAGATAGCATAACTCAGATTTACAGCCTACACCGGTACCATGTATAGGAACACATCTGAGTTTCATTGCTTTCTTTATGCTTGCCAAAATCAAAGCTTTTATCTCTGGACTCTCAAAAGTGCATTCCTAATAGACTTTTGCTTTTAGTACAGGCCAATGCTCAGATATTTTTTTCAAAATCATGCTTACTTAATGTCAGACACAATAGTATTTAACAGCCAACATATCGAAGAGGTCAGTAACCAGGACATGTTCTGTCAGATATGTAAATCAGAATTTCTTTTTTCTCCACGTTTAGATGCTGTCTCTATTATGCGGGTTTAGATTGAGATTGGGGAATACGAGAGAAAGCTCTGAACTAAATAACCAATGTTTTAATCAACATTGACGGCCTAAAAGGAATATGGCAGCGAGGAAGAATGTGGTGCCTTTTACGTACCAAAACGAGATGACGGGCTACTGGAAGCACCATCATTTGGGAGAACATGATGTGAGAATCTGTTTTAAAATTTATGTTGAGTAATGTCATTACAAGATATTTCTGTGTTCCGCGGCCATTTTCTCTTCATTTTCTGATGCTTGGCATCAATTCTCTTCCATGCTTGTGACACAATATTTGGATGTCATGCCAATCCATAGCACAGTTTTCAAAGCCGTGCTAATCGGCCGCATAACTTGGAATTCATCGGCCGCCGTTTCAACTATCTCTATTGAGAATTTTCTTCTGTGGTAGCAATTTTATTAATTGATTTAATGAATTGGAGTCGAACCGGAAAATTTCAAGTTATGCAGTCGATTGGGAGCTTAAATCTGATTTCGTGAGAGATCCTTATATGACCACAAAGTTATATTCAAAGCTTTGAGGATAGGTTGCATTGTTAGATTCACATTTCGTCATGACTATGGATGAGATATCGAAGTATTGGCACGCGTCCAGGTTTTAATAGATCATTAAAAGGCAGCTATCTATTCCAATGGATGTCCGCACATGACGAAACAACCAAAGGAAAGAGCAAAAGTATGCAATAATATTCACCATAACATGTCTATGTTTTATGTATTGAAAATCATTTAACCTGAAATATCTATGTTGATAGTACAAAAAGCAACTAATATCATAGACTAGAATGTCTTGGGTTAAATAGCACGGAATCGCGTTTATAGTGATATAAGTGTATGATAAAGCACTGATGTTTTACTTTGCGCATTTAGAATGCCCGAGTCCCCATAGGGTGCGAGTTCTTTAGGTCAACAATTCATGCGCCAAGTAAATGTTTCTGTACGAAAAAAGGAAACCTCTCAAACTACCTAGAATTAGTCAATGAAGTAATATTAAGTTATCTAAATGCGGCTTTCTATTTTCATTTCATCAAGATAGTAAAGTCCAAGTGATCAAGGTTGATCTCGATTTGTATCTAAATATCTGTCTGGTTATGCTATGACCCTCTTTGTCGTATATCTATTGTCACGTAGCGGGCTTCAATGCCATTTTATAATGCTCACAAATACAATGAGTTTTCCCGCTGTCGGTAGAGTTCCTATTCGGTTACTGATAATAATAGTTGCAATAATAGCCATCTGAATCTTTAATAACGAAATCATCTGATACTAGCATGCATTCGAACTATCGCAATTAAATAAGGCCCTCCACAAATGGCTATTAGTCCTAAATTCTAACACGACAATGTACTCACAATCAAGGAGATCATTAAGGCTATATCCACTAAGACATCTGGATATCTAGTTCCCTCTCATTCACAACCTAGGACGGGAGCTACTGACGATTTCTTCCTAAATTCGCGCACAAAGAGCTTAATTTGTAGATCTTGAAACGCTGAATACAAAAATGAAGTCTTAAGTATCACAGCCAGTCGTTTTCGGTTATAGGTAAGGTCAAAGGATTCCCATTGGAATCCAAGGATAAAATTCAAGAAATATCTATGGATTGTCAAACACTTGGGAATCTTCGTACATTTCCTTTTGCAGAAGAGAAACTATCTATCAGAATGTCATGAGATTTGAAACATGATTGAGTTTAGAGCATTAAATTCGATATAAAAGTTGAAGTAAGTCACATGATTATGTATTTGATGTTTGAGAGCCTATACAAAATGAGTAAATTTCATGTTTTGACTTAATTTTGTCGATTTTGCTCATTTTGTAGAGGTTCTCAAACATCAAATACTGAATCATGTGCCTCACTTCAACTTTCATATCGAAGTTGATGCTCTAAACTCAATCATGTTTCAAATTTCATGGCATTGTGATAAATAGTTGCTTTTCTGCAAAAGAAAATGTACGAAAATTGCTAAGTGTTTCACAATCCATAGATATTTCTTGAATTTTACCATTGGATTCCAATGGGAATCCTTTGACCTTACCTATAACCGAAAACGACTGGCTGTGATACTTAAGACTTGATTTTTGCATTCAGCGTTTCAAGATCTACAAATCCATGCTATTAAGCCCCTTTGTGTGCGAATTTAGGAAGAAAATGTCAGTAGCTCCCGGACTGACTGTGATCAAAGAGATTCTGATATATAAGTGGTTCTAGGAATAGATATCATGATCGCCTTGCCTATCAGTGTCATTAGATAACATTATGTAATTACTACAATTAATTGTATTTTTTTCCATCGTAAAGAAGCTTGTGATCTATGAAAGTATGATCATGAAGGCAATTTGCGATTAACATAGTGTGAATTTTTATTTTGGCGCCAATTCACCCGTATTTTGTATTCCCTTTTACTTTTTCTCATTCTTGTCTTCCTGTCCTGCTTAGGTCACTTTGTTGCAACCTCACAAAGACTGAGTAAGACATTGTCTCTTTAAATACTCCTTAAATGGTCAAGAATAATTTGAATCTGACCGTTAGAATCTGAGAGAATCACTGACAAGACAAGTAGGAAAAGCGGCTAGCTTTGAACTTAACTATCTAAGCGTGCGGCCGCCTCCTTCACTATTCAAGTCAAGAAGGGGTAATGGTAGAAGGAAGAAGTTCCGGTTCTTTCATAGCTTGAAAGGAGACCGACGACAATTTGGTTTCCCGTGCTGGCACTGACGATTTAATTATGTTAAGGAATGAAAATTGGTGGTGAATTTGGTTCTGTGGATAATTATGGTTGACTGTGATACTACTGACAAATGTGAGAGCGCTTTCATGCATAATCAACGATTTAGAAATGGATGCTTTCTGTAGAGGAGATTCTTCATTCTCATGCGACTTAGATGAAGTGAAGCCACAGAATTAGATTGCTTAATCGTATTCAAACAGATGGCACAGGCAGGAACATAATAAGTGGGCAAGATGAAATTTTTAATACCGTACAGAGATAGGAAAAAAAGTCGTGCGTCGCTTGTGGATTGCTCTGAATTCCTTCAAAATGCTCCGATCGCCACGACTCCTTCAGATTCGAAGAATTCAGATCGTTGCGTAAAAGTTTTCTCGATAATGTTGGCCCTCCGATCATTTTTAAAAAGTTAGCAGGCGCATAAAAAAACGCTCACAAACTTCTTTGTAGAACTTGACATTGACTGTGTCTCTTTGCTGTGTGATCCGTTGATGACAGTCACTGAAACGTCGCACAATTTGGCGTGTTTAATGTTGAACTGGCTGCTCATTGTTCGATTGCTATGGTATTAAGTCAGCAGACTGTGTCATTTCATTAACGTTGCATGTTCCGATGTTTCCTTTCTAGTCAAACAGAAGAAGAGACGACCTGTCTAATTATGTGAGTGAAGCAATCTGTTGACAATGCACAGACATCGAACAATGCATCCTGACGTCACTAGAACTGCTCATTACCCATGTACAGGCTCAGAAAAAATATCGCGCTTGTGTCGACTGTGACATTGTTTTCCTTCGTATTGTAATAGCCTTCTACTTTGACTTTTTTCTACATTGACCATAAGACGTAAGCAAAAAACATGGATTGTAGTTAATCAGTTAAATGTAAATTTATCTGCGGCCGGTGATAATTTTTTCATTGGAATTATTCTGTTAAAAAGAATTGAATGCATTCATTAAAGTACTATTGCATCTCTGAAGAAATGATGGCCCCAACTGTGAAACCGGACTCATTGAAATGCCTTTCGATTGTGACGTGACGATTTTCAGAGTTCCACTATGTAGATTGCAGCTACGTCTATTGACGTAGTCCTACCACAGAATTAGACAGGTCGTCTATTCTTCTGTTTGACTAGAAGGGAAGCATTGGAACATGTAACGTTAATGAAATGGCACAATCTGACGACATAATACCATAGTAATCGAACAATGAGCAGCCAGTTCAACATTAAACACACCAAATTGTGAGAAGTTTCATTGACTGTTATCAACCGGATCACACAACAAAGAGACACAGACGATGTCAAGTTCTACAGAGAAGTTTGTGAACGTTTTTTCATGCGCCTGCTAACTTATTTAATAATGATCGTAAGGACTACCATTATCGAGAAAACTTTTACGCAATGATCTGAATTCTTCGAATCTGAAGGATTCGAAACGATCGGAGCATTTTAAAGGCATTCACAGCAATCCGCAAGTCACGCACAGCTATTTTTCCTATCTCTTCAAGGTATTAAAAATTTCATCTTGTCCACTTAGTAAGTTCCTCCATGGGCCACCGTTTTGAATTAGTTTGCATTTCTAGTAAAGTGACACACTTAAACAAACTAATTCTGTGAGTACACCTCTGAAATGGTTACTATTATACTTTGGAAACTACAACTATATAGTGAGTACCTTAAATATCTGGACTTAGATGACTACAATGAATATTGTTAATCTTAAAGTCGAGATATTGACATATTGAAAAGCTAGTTGTGGAGTGAAATGCTTCTCTCCCTTCGTCTCAAGTGCTAACAACATTTTCACTCCAAAACGGAACATATGGCCGGTCAAAACTTAAGAGAGGCTTCTTTTTTTTAAATAAACAGTGTCATTTGGAAGCTGCTTCGTTTTCTTACTCAGCAATCAATAGCTGAAGTAATGGTAGAGGTATAGCATTACATGTACATGCATTATTAACTGACTTGTCAGATCAATGCGGATACAGACAAACGAAGAAAGTTTGTCCAAAATGTTTTTGTCCAGCTGTTGAATCCCATAAAGTCTTATGTCGTGGTGTAGAACCTGTGATAACAAATAAATTCAAATGAAGAAATAGCTTTCTCCATGTGTGAAGGTGGATTCATACTTCAGAATTAGTCGCGATTCTAGGGCAGTATTTGAAGCTAGATGCAAAACCAATCTGGATTGAATCAGTATTGAATCCTGCTTTTCTTGCGCTTTCATATAGCTTCAGAAGCTACCTTACTATAAAACGGTATGTTTGTACAAATGTTATGTAGGTATGGCCCATAACATTACAAAATCCATTCATAATGGACTATATAAAAGTCGCGTATATCTGAAACGTTTAGAGCCATCCATAAATGAACTCCATAAACAAGAAACAAACTTCGCCGGGTCTGGCTAGGGTTATCAAAAATTGATTGTAATTAAACTGGAACAGACAAACATCACGGCAATCTCAATTGGTGGCAATCAACTACTGGAATTACATTTATTCGATATCAGCAACAGATTAAATACAATTAAACTACATCACAAGCCGATTAATTACAATGTAGCTATTCGACATTGGAAACCTATTAATTGCAATTATTCGACATCAGAAGCGGATTAATTGCAATTTTTCGGCATTCACAACCGAGTAATTGTAATTATTCGACATCAGAAGTGGATTAATTGCAATTATTCGGCATTCTCAACGGATTAACTACAAACTTTCGTCACCTGCAGGAGCCGGTTAACTGCAATTTTTCGGCATTCACAACCGATGAATTGCAATTATTCGGCATTCACAACCGATTAACTGAAACTTTTCGACATCAGAAGCCGATTAATCGCAATTAATTGCAATTAATCAACATTCGCAACCGATAAGTTGCAATTACTTGACATTACATGTACAACCAATAGATCAAATATTGTCGATCGCGAAATTGCCAATATTGTTTTAAAAGCGCTGATTTTTTTTCTATCCTCATGTACTATCCTTTCTTTGCAGGTTCATCAGGAATGTACTCCAACGTCGGATGCTATTTGTAAATGCATCCCTGGTTATTACTTACATCCTGAAACTCGCTCTTGTCGCCAATGCAGCAAATGTCCAGTTGGTGAAGGTGCTACGAAGAATTGTTCTCGGACTGCCGACACAGTGTGCACCAAATGTGCGACAGGGACATATTCCAACATTGTTGCCGGAACGTTGAACTGTTTGAAATGCAAAAAGTGCCCGGCTGGTACTGTGGAAGTCAGCAAATGTTCTGCCTCGGAGAATGCGCTTTGCTGTACAGAGCCTCCATGTGATATTGAAGAATTGAAGGAAGCTGGTAAGTGACTTTTTTTAAGGCTTTAAATTTTGAATTGTCTTTTATAGTGCGAAGATGACCGAACTGGATGATGCCACCAATTAGAAAGTTCACACACTCAGTTGTATCGTCAACTTCATGTGATTTGGAGTAATATTTTAAAAGTTTAGGATGGGGTCTAATCGGCCCCTGAGATAGCTTGGAATGTACGAACCAGGAAAGAAAGAAAATGCAGAAATCCAAGGCCGCCAAGTTGACGAGCATTTCTATGATTTTCTTGCCCACCGTGCCTGGATTCATAGAAGAGCTTATCCTCTAAACCAGCGAAGGCAATCTGCCATGATATGAAAAATATCGCAGGGTAATAATTTTCATCCCTGCCCTTTCGGGAGGGCAAGAAAAGCTTTCATAGAAATATTCGCATAATCACATCGGTTATTGGACATTTGACATAGATTTAGAGGATAAGCTATTCTATGAATCCAGCGGGCAAGATAATAGTAGAAATCCTCGTCCGCTTCGTGGCTTCGGATTTCTGCATTTTCTTGCCCTTCTGGCTTCATGCATAGATATCTAGATGTCCATGCTTCATAGAATACGGACCTTTTATCTTCTATATCTTTGGTAAATGTCCAACAACCGCTGCACTGTAATTTTATGAATATTTCTATGAAATGATTGAAGATGTCTTGGCCAGTCATATATTTTAACATTTAATGGCTGAGGAAGAGCCAATGTTTTAATAATGTTCCAATTTGATTAAAGGCATAATTTATTTCGGTTGCTATTCGGAAAAACATCAGATAAAAGGAATTAAAAATAGACGCAAAAGTCATGAATTCAAATTTCACATTAACATAGGAAATGTGGGAGTAGCTAAGAAATCTAGTAAAGTGTGTAAACTGTGTGGAAAAGAAGGAATAGAACTATGCGACAGATAGTATTGGGCTACATCTTACCAATAGCAATAGTAATTGATCTGACTAGAAATGTTACTATAAAAATATACAAAATACAAATATGCATGCAAATATGGAAAAGGAAGGTAGTGTGAAAATTTCATATTTACTCATCTTTTAAAGGCAGCAATTGCTTTATGTGGGAGTATTTCTTCCTTCCCGAGACATCATTAATTGTGGCATGAATTTTCTCGTATTTCAATATGATGTTTGAAACAGATTAAATGATTTTTCAATATAAAGATTAGTCAATTTTGTGGTAATTTCTTCAAAACTGCAACAATTTGCTGATCTCACATGTGGTATTGGGTCATAACTCGAGTTGCCAGCGTTGGTAAGGCACATTTGGCGTCGGCAAGAGTAAGGTCACTCAAGAAAACTCAAAACCAAATTAAACTGATGTACACTGTAAACTGTAGGGCTTCTAGTGCTTCGAGGCGCTAAATAGGCACTAAATAGGCACCAAACCAGATATTTGCTTATATAATGAAATCGAAGGAAAACTCAATGGGCACGAACTCGGCACCATGAACTTCGTGCCTACTCGTGCCTTGTGTTGGTTAGAATTGATGCCTAAATTTCGTGCCTAATTCAAGCGAAATTTCGTGCCCTAGAGTTTACAGTGTAATAGAATGCCAAAATGACAAGTATTCAAAACTTGAATTGATTTCTAAGTCTCTTTGATTCGCATACATACGGAGATTCTCAAGAACGCGTTTCGCAACCCTCATCACCTTAGACGACCTCCTATTATGCGACTTCATTAATCTGCACGGAATTATTTCTACATTGGCAACGCGACCAACGACCTCAACTTTCTGGCATCTGAATTTGAATATCCTCAATCCTCACGACCTGCTTCAAACAAATCTCTGGGTGCAGCAGCGTCATAATGGGATTCAAACGTCTAATGTTGATGTTGATATTGATGTTGGCGAATCGGATGACGATATCACAAAGAACGAAGTCACTCTTACAGACTTCAAAACTTCTGCTTCATGCATGGATGAAATTCTGCTGTTTGCGACTAATCATTGCAACGAAAACCTCATGAATTGTAACAGCAAGTAATGAAATTCAGTGTATCAAGGCCAAGGAGACAAGGAAGCAGACGAAAGTCAGTCATTATTTCAAACCGGTTTGATCTGTATTGCAATTTTGTATTACATGTGTGTGCATTGTTTACATGTATTATTTGATAGTACTGATCAGGCAAAAGGCTAATTAATAAATCGACTTCGAAATCTGTAACTACATGTCATTTTTGCTGTTGTCTGTTTAGAATAGTAAAACTCCACATCATCAGGAAACATGCTGTTGAACAAATATTAGGGCTACTAAAGCAATAAAGCGCCCATATACGACCGCCCCGCTTATGCGACCATCTTTTATTGGCATTTCAAAAGTCGCATAAGAGGCTGAGTACTTTTTTTCGCAGTCGATTTTCCCAAAAAAATGGCCTGAATCTCAGCACAAGTATCCAGTCTGTCTATTGAAGCGAAATGAATTCAAGAGTTTCGAATTTGTACCCAACTTTCACATTTTCATGAATTCCGGTGGAGTCCTCTTCCAGTCAGTTTCATTCAACTCTAGCTAGCCATTATTGTCTGTCTCAGCGCGCTCTCTCCTTCACTATTTGCAATTTGTTCACAGTAGCCGCCGCAGAAGACTCTGTCATAAAATCTTGTGTCTTCCACATTTATGGTTGTCGGTCAGAGGTTTGTATGGCGCCCACTCCAGCGCTGTTAATTTTATGTCGGATGTAAAGATTTATTCCTACACTGTCAACACCGAGAACGTGTCTACTGAGTGGTCAGAGAGAAGTCAGGGGTCATCTGCTGGTCGTCTGTGCACGTCGACATTGAAATTGCGATAAGATTTTAGAGAGGCGGATCCTTAAGATTTGTATCAATCAAATAGTGTAAAATTTGGCAATCTACGTGAATGAGTTGCGTTTTTAAAGGAAATCTATGTCTAATGCAGTTCTAGTTTTGTGTGGAGAGATTTGACTAATTTGTAGGTTATTTGTTGAAGGTAATTTGTTCGAGATTGTAAGACTCGTGAGGTACTATAAAAGTTGCTGGTTTATGTCTCTCTCGTTATGTGCATGAGCTCTCACAACTGAATATTCTCTCTCTCTCCCTATCTCACTTTCTCTCTCTTCTCTCTCTCTCTCTCTATCTTTTCTTTTCTATTATCCGTACTTTGCATTTCGCACGCACACACACATTCAAGTGCTTACTCTCATTATTGAAAATTCATTGGTTTTTCCATACATTTATAATTTGAAACGTTTGTTTACCGAGCATATTTGAGTTGGAATCAAGACATATGCACAAGTCTAGGTTTTGCTTCTTCGTTCACCAGGCCTATGACATAGATTGTGCGTAAGCAGTAACTTTAACTTAATTCGTTTTTCAAATCACCTCTGGCTTTACTAAGCAATGTAAACTTTTGCTGACATGGTGATATTCATTAGTCAATACTTCCATCGTAAAGCTGCAACAAGACAATTCTTAACCTTTATCCACTTAGAAGCTGCACATTGTAAGAGTGAATCCATTATGTAGCGGTGACACTTTACAATGAATAAAACTGCAACTTTTTTTCCAAACTTTTTGACCTAATATTTCCAGCATGACGCTGCTTCACGCATTTGTAGGACCGCCGCGTGTAAAGATATCTGCGCATGAAACAGATCTGTGAATTTCATTTTCCGACTTTCATGCAATGAAGTTCCGAAATATTTATCATGAAAACGTAGGCGAGTCGCAGACATAAATTACAGAATAATCTTAACTGTCCAGTTTTGGAGAGCTGTTGAAAGGCCGCATTTAAGACCGCGTCAGGTGTCGATACGTTTCAATGTATTCAGCGTATCTGTGAGGTGACATGTTTTGTCTGCACATGCATGCAGGGCGCGTGCACTTTCGTGGCATTGTTTATCATGTCACTTTTGTCGTCTGGCTCTAAGGTGGCGAGGTGTATTAAGTACATCGTCTCAAAACTTCTCATCAGATGCTAGAGGTTCCTGAAATAGGCAAACTATTTAAATAGCTATTTATGTGTTTTAACATTTTAATAGAAATGGAATTGACACCGCCAGCGCTTCCTAGCTTCGCCTTTAGTGCGTACAGCAGCAGTCAAAGTGACCGACTGTTCAGTTATTTGTTTTTGATTAAAGAACCACAGACAGGTCGTCTCCTCTCTTGTTTGACTAGAAAGGAAACATCGGAACATGCAACGATCATGAAATAGCACAATCTGGTGACATAATACCATAGCAATCGAACAATGAGCAGCCAGTTCAACATTAAACACACCAAATTGTGCGAAGTTTCAGTGACTGTTGTCAACTGGATTACGCTGCAAAGAGACACAGTCGATGTCAAGTTCTACAGAGAAGTTTGTGAGCGTTTTTTCGTACGCCTGCCATCTGTTTCAATAATAATCGGACCGACCAACATTATCGAAGAAACGGTTCGCAATGATCTGAGTTCTTCGAATTGGATGAAGTCGTGGCGATCGGAGCATTTTGAACAAAACTCTGCTAATATGTCTGTGGCAGTAATACCTTCCTTTCCAGGTTGTATCTAGATATCAATGGATAATGATACCTTTTATCTCTGCTAATGATATTCAAAATCGTCGTTGAAAGACATATACAGTGGAACCTCCTATTGCGGACATTCTATACAGCGGACACCTCCGTATTACGGACAGTTAAGCTCAGTCCCGAATAATGTTCGTATCATCACCGGTAACTCCATATTGCGGACACCTCTAAAATGCGGACACTAAGGCGCAGTCCCGACGGTGTCCGTAATATGGAGGTTCTACTGGTATTTGAAAATGATCGAAATCGCTCATGTCTATGTTACAATTGATGTAATTGTGAATGTCTATATGAATTGTCTACATGTGCATATAGACAATCGACTCGTTTCCGTTTCTCTACGCCTCATCGATTTTCCGCGCATGTCTCCTACATAGAGGTTACATAACATAATAAAGTTGCAACTTTAGCGTGGTTGTTTATCGTTAGAATCGGATATTTAGGAAACAAAGACATCTTACATACAGTAACATAGTAATCAAGTCTTTGACGTGGTTGGCAATCGTTGGAATCGGATATCTGAGATCGCAAACAATGGCGAACGGGAAACATAGAAATCTTACATGACATAACGATCTTGTCTTTGACGTGGTTGTCTTTGGTTGGAAGCTGATATCTGAGATCGCAAGCGCATCTGCGACATTCTGCTGGAAAACATTGAACGCTTAGTCTCTCATTTCACCTTTCTCAGGCGTGCCGTGGTTCTTCATCTCATCTGCTCTCAGACATTCCTGTTCTGCCCACGAGCTCCTTCTGCTGCCGTATTCTCCGGCCTGCCTGTCTCTGTGATTCCCTCTCTGCCTTTAATCATCACCTACCACCGTTATCAATTTCTCTTCAAATCACTTTCGTTACAGCTTCTCCCCTTCCTCCCTCCATCGGTTACCTGTCGCCAATCAGAAAAATCATTGCCCCGTTTAATTTTCGGGACAAGATCCGAGGTCATTTCAATGACAGCTGTCTTTGAGGGAAAGACATAATTCTCTCGCACTCGTCATAACCAAACTGCGAACACAAGCCAACATTTCCGCTTTGTGTACAGCGCTGGCGTTAAAAGGAATTTCGCTACGCCGTCTCCCATTAACAAGGGGCACGATTGAAGCCCTACACGTGTGGCGAGTGGCCGCAGACCGGCGGTAATAAACATCGCGGCGTTCTTTGACTGAATTTTGGCGATGACCTTCAGCAGCGACGGTCGACGGACATGAAGACGGCGCAGCTATGATATGTAACGAAAGTGTCGGAGTTCAAGGACTGGCAAGTGTCGAGAAGGTGTTTTAATTAGCAATAGAAGAGTCAACTCTGAAGATCTTGCGATAAACACGGATGTAGAGCATCACAGCCTTTTTTTATCAAAGTGAGGTCATGTCTGACTTGATTTTCAGTTCATGTGAAGCCACTGACCTCAGAGCTTGGAACACTGGGCGTTAAAAGACTGAGGTAGTTGTTCAGTCCGTAACAGAGGTTGCGAGCCCGACACGAGCCCTACTCGAGCCCGATCCGAACCTGACCCAAGCCCGAACCCGACCCGAATTCGAATTTATGACACCTAGAAATCTATAAACATGCTCCTGTTTCGTTGACTTCCTTTGTATAGATATAAATCTCAACAGTTGTAAACAGCACTAGATATGTTTCGGCCTGTTAGGCTTCATCAGCCGTGGTTATGTTTGAACCAGCGACGTTGGAGCTAGAGGACGTGCAAGCATACCCTCTAACTACAAGGCCATCGGACCGTCTGTTGAGAGCGTGAATTAGCCAGGAAGTCACTGCTTTAACGCAGGTACTCTGTTGAAGCCCAAAAGGCCGAAACATGTATTGCTTCTTCTTATAAATCTCCTCTAAATCTGACAGTCTCCAACTGTTCGGTTAAGCAGACGGCAATCAGATGCCACCGCTTCGTCCTAGGGTTTCTTCGGATGCCACATCGGTGTTTTTCCCGTCAGTTCCCATCGTCGGTCTGTCTGCCTCCCTTTCCTCTATTTTCGAACTCAAAGATGTGAAATGCTTATTTTCCTTTCGTTATCATTAGTTGTTCTGAGAATGTTTCATGATATGCACCAGTTTAAAATGAGTCCATCCATTCTTCTATGAAACGAAAAGTTACTATTCTGCACTATCGTTCGATCAGCTTAGAAATCCATAAAAACTCTGATTAGTCATTTAAATAACTCTCCAATTAAACACCTGTCACAAAATTGCAAGGTCTGAATTGAACAAGTACCCACTTACCTTTTCAATGCATCACAGAATGTTATCACTCAAACAAATCAACTGATTTGCGAGAGTTGGTAATTCAAGGTTTGGCAAAATATACTCTACAACCGACACGTGATGATGCATTCATTTTATGCCTTTCTTTTGTATTAATTGACGAATTATAATTGCAAACTTGCACTTGCATTATCAAATGTTCTTGAAATATTGCATCTATAATATTCAATTGGCTGTCAATTTTTGGAACTCTCACGCCAAAAGTATAGTGCAAAATTTATCTTCCTTCAATCAAAAGTTGCATAATCCGTAGAAAGTAAGCTATTAGAATTCTGGTGACCATTGCTTGTTGGTTTAAAAGATATTCAAAAAATTTGCCATGGGTAGGGCGAAAAACGCCCCCAGTGGGTAAAAATAGCATAGAAAATAGCCACATCTCTAATATACGCCCATCTAAAGCCCTCATAAATCAATTAAAAAATAGATATCCTCCACTTGAAATTGAGTGAATGCGGAACTGGTACAATAGCATTACAAAATGCATCTACAAAATAATCCCGCTGTTTACCGTGACTGGCGGAAAAATAACACTTTGGCGTGCTGGTTATAAAAACAAAACTATTATTCAATCATCTTTACTTTGGTTAACGGATTGGCAATGAAACATCAGTAGAAAAAATTGCTAGACATGGTAGCACACGCGATAAAGGGAATCAAATTATTGATACATGCAAAAGTTGCTAATTTTTGCTAAGCGTTCCAATTTTATTACATCAAAATGATTTTGTATCTTTTTATGAGAAATGTTTAAAACCGTAAAGGCGTCTTCCTACTGCCAACCACAGGAAGCTGCCATCGGTCAGGCATTGTTGCATTGACAACACATGTCCATGACGTATTGTTGAAAATGTCTATCTAGCCAATGAAACTAAAATTTTGACCTTTAAATCTAAACATTAATCGATTTAGACATTCTCTATCTAATTTGCTGTCATAGATTTTAGCATTGACTCAATTGAAACCGTTTAACATTAGATATTTAACATCACCTTCGTAACATAGAAGTAGTATTCTATGGTATTGTTAATTTCTATGGTTTTGAATATCACCTTCAACTAAATGTCGCCAATTTGAACAACTACTATAGTGGAAAATTGTGTAATAAATTAAGTTACTTAAAGTCCAGAGCGTGCAAATACAAATTAATATTCAGAACATGTTATGAATACTTAATTCTTCCAACATGATACATTTTGTTTCTTTGTTCATCATTCAAATGATTGAAGGTTTGGTTTGGAAGAGAGTCAAGTTATTTATTGTAAATTTATGAAAGTTGTACAAAAAGTTGGTCAATATATTTCGACTATTAACACCAGCATAGCCATTATCAAGAAAATAATGAGATAAACAAAATTCATGGCATATACAAAAGATTTAAAATTTTGATGTAGAGAATCACAGAATTAGCACCGTATTGACCATAAAAAGACTCCATTATAATAATAAGTATGTTAACACTCGTCTGTTCTCATTGAAAATGTAGAACTACATTTTCAATGTCGTATAGACATTTTATTGACATTGCTATAATATTGTTTCAGTGAGAATGTCTGCTAGTCCTTTGTTGTGATAGAGTGTCGGCTCAGCCTTGCAATCTCTTGATAATGTGGTCTCATAATCATCATAAACAGTTTGGTTTAGAAATTTTATTGATCGGTGCTGTCGTTTTTATGGAAACTTCTCGTTGCTCAAATGTAGTTTTTGCTTTGGTTGTTCGCCAATTGTGCCGTTTTAGCTGAATGCGGTCATGTAACCGCTCTCACTACATGTATTTACAAGTTCAATCTTAGGACATTTTGTATTTGGGATGATAACATTGGTAGTGCACTGTGGACAGCTGCTTCAGGGTTTGCCGGCGTCTGGTCCAACCATACGGCTCCAGAAACAATTCCTTGATACTTTGACGTGCTTTTGGAGCAGCGTCAATCAACAGAAACTTGAAGGAAGTTTTTCTTTTTTGACCGCATGCCTAGGGGAGGAGCAGCAGATATTTTGATCAAAGAACCAAGAGCTGCTGCTTTCACCAAATTTGACTAAAACTCATGTCCAAGGAGGATGCAGTGCTGAATCGCTCAAATCCATAGCTATCTGTGTTTCAGGCAGGGGCAGATTTAATGGGGGGGAAGGGGCGGTCGGCCCCTATGAATTTAAGTAGCAGTAAAATTGCTTTTTAGTTCCGCTGATAACGTTCCTCGTCAAAAAATTCGTCAATGTAGTATTGAAAGAAGTTTGCATTTGTTGCCCATTCACACATTACGATTGTTCTTAATTTGCGTGAATATCTGAAAGTTTCCATTAATTTTGACTAATTAATTAATTTAATTTAGTTTAATTAAATGTCCACTTTCATCCTACATCTGTAGACGTTGCGACAGGGGCAATGATGCAGGTGATTATGTCATTGACAGATATGACAGATTTCAATTCCTGTTGAAGAAGTAATCGACACTTTTGTCTTATCAAAACGTCGATTGAACTTTACATTTGAAATATAATTACACAGATATAATTAATGTTATTTCTTCTGATGTAGTACTTAGCGACATGGCAAGAGACCTTCAACGAAGGTCAATTTTCCACCATCCTAATATGTATTCTGTGACCGCCCCCCCCCTATGATTTATTCCTAGATCCGCCACAGCTTTCAGGGTTAGTAGTCCTAGTAGTGTTTATTGACAACAGAACGGAAATCATAGACATTTAGCGTTTTTATGTGTGCACATTTTCGAGACATGCATCTAGATGGAGACAAAAGTAATTAATTTCACAAAGAATTTGCTAAGCGAATCATGTATGGGATGGAAGACATGTATCTCACAGAATTACATGTTAACTCGGAGTGGAACTTAGAAGTCCTCGGCATGCGGTTAGGTATCAAACCATGTAGGAGATGGTCTGGGTTTTCTGAAAGTTCCAGAAAGACTTGCAAGCTCCGTGTCTGCCGCCGAACGGTCCAGAGGACAATTGCTGGATGCATTGACATTGTCAACCATAATCAGTTTGTGCGCTCGTTTATTGACAGCAGATAAAACATCGGCAAGGCGGTCACTAATGCCAACGAAGGAGGGCGAAGCACATTCGAGAAGAGATCGAATAGAAGCGGAATAAATCAAGTGTAGTTCCGTGTGCAACCGGTCAGGAGTTTTCTGACCCTTCAACCGGTAACCGGCAAGACGAAGTCAACCCAACCGGATGGTTATGATCGTCTTCTATTAATTTTCACATACATTTTCAAATACATGCGACAAGAGGTTCCTCGGTTAGTAAAAAAATCTTTGTGTCGATCATTATGCCATGTGGACATTTTAAATAACTTTAATGAGGCATACATAAATTGTGTGTACATTACAATTCTTGTCTGATTGATCGACCGGTTTTCGACTAGGACCCGTCGACCTATCGACTTACACCGTCACAACCCAGCCCAACCGGGCCGGTCTCGGTTCAAAAACTGCTTTGTTTCATCACGGGTTTCACTGCTTAACGAAAAAGCAAGCCTGATAAAAGGAATTTCTAACTGGTGTAATGCAGTATCATTTAGAATGGTATTCAATGAAATTTGGTAGTATAACTTACTCGTTGGTCCTATGTATCACATGATAGACGCTTTGATGTAGCCGCTTTGAAGTTCGCCGCAACTATTTTTTCTATTATAATTCATATAAGGCAACTGCGACATTATCGTTATCAATATTAACCGCATAAAACTTACATAAACAAAATAACTGCATGTCATGAAAACAGCCGATTATCAGGAAACGACAGCCAATCATGAAAATTCCGTTGGTCGAATTGAATGTATCAACAGTCAGTTGCCAGAGCTCGGAGGGGTTTATTTTGAAGGAGTGAATTGATGGAAAACTTGATTTCACGAATAAAAGCCAGCATGTCGATAAAGAGGACTCAAATACTGCGGAAGAGGTGTTCGTTCGAAAAATTTAGAAATATGCAAAAGTTTAAGAAACTAAGAAATATGCCAACTGACAACAAAGACTCGACTTCTGAGGACCCCCATGGCAGGCAACTAGCGGCGGGTTGTGATTATTTCGAGGGGACCGCCACTTCCTTCCGTTTGGTGAGGACTGCCTAGCCATATGATTTACATCAATGCTATTTACATAAGGAAGCCCCAGATGAACGAAGGCGTGTACTTGTCTCAACACCTAAGAAACCACAGAAATCGAAATACATTAAGTAGAAAGTTGTCGTCAGACTTAAGCAATTAAAGCACAAAAAATCCTTGGCAGCTGCAGAGACGGCGTTTCGCCCTACAAGGGCTCGCGGGCTCACTGCGGCTCGGAATGGCCCAGACTACTTCAAAAAATATCATGGCTAGGCCTTTTCAGATTTTGGAAGCTAGTTTGGGCCATTCCGAGACACATGCCCCAATGACGAGCCCCTTTAGGGCAAAGCGCATCGTATACGGCTGCTAAGGAATTTGTGCTTAATTTTCCTCAAGTCTCAAGACATGTTTCTATCCTAGACGAAGTGGAACTCTGTAATCTTTACGATTTTGAGCTGTACGAAATGCATGGGTCTTCATTTTGTGGCCTATACTTAAAAACTTCAAGTGGGTGGCGAAAAAGGGCGGCTCGACCACTGTAGTACAAGCAAGAATCACTGCAGCATGGGCCAAGTGAAACTGGCCATGGAGTAATGGACTCTCAGGTGGAAGGCAGAAGACCAAGTGGTGGACCAAGGAACAGGTGGAGGGACAACGTCAGGAAATACATGGAGGAGTTGCAGCTGAAGGAAAACCTGACCTTTTGGAGAGCGAAAATTCGGACGGCCGATAATGCCTAGCGTGAAAAGACACAGGAAAAGAAAACTTAAGAACTTCAAGCAAAACATACACTTGAGACCATGGATGACACTGCAACCCTCATTTTATGACAATTCTAATCACTGGACTGCTTCTACCGAAATATCATCGGTACAATAGATTACAAATAGAGAGAATCAGACATCATGTTTATGTCTGTCCAATGGTCTATTTATTCTGTAATTGGAACGATTTTCCATCATTGCCTCATTACACAGATACTGTAATGTGAACTTCAAACGATCATATCCTGATTCCTAATTGCCATTTCATAGAACAATTGACAGCTCTCTACTCTGCGGCATATTTCTTTCGATACAGTTTCTGGACACCCGCGCCGACGCTATCTCTCCTAGTTGATAACAGTTTGTTTCATGCATGTCTGTCCTGACTCGACTTGAAGCCGTGGAGTATTTACGTGTTTCCCATGGCGGTGCCTTTGATCTTCCGATCCTTAGAGTGCATACAACTGCTTTCATATGTGCTTCTCTCTCTCCGCACGCTACCTATCTGAGCATTCAGACTGGTGGTCGTGAATCTCTGATGCTAATGTCAAAGATTAGAAATGAATAAAAAAGTAGTTGTATTCTCTGACGAGATGTCAATTATGGGTACGTGAATTAGGCTTTGATGTCGCCGCTTTTGTGATAACAATCTATGCAAGGAATTTTATGATGGCTCACATGGTACTACTTATGAATTTTATGTTAGTAGTATTACTAAGAAGTCATCGGAAAATATGAAAAAGACCTGGAGAATGCACAAGATTGTCTTTTTCTGCGAATGTTCGCTCTCCTCTTTTTGAATTCCTCCTCAACATAGGCTGAGCTCGGCAGTTGAGTTGGGAATGTCAGAGAGGAAGGAGGCAGGTTAGAATAGAGAGGAAATGGTTACTGGCGTGATAGCTTGTGACTGGGGAAATTGCCAAAGTAAATTCAATTACAAAGACTTATTGCTGGGTTGGGGCACGCTTTGATGTGATGCCGCACGGCCAGATCAAAGAACAGACAGTGTCGCGAATGGGTGGGGAAATAAGTTTTATAACTTTGCTGTGAAACGGTGCGAGAGAAAAGAATAGAGGAGAGAATATTGAAACGAGTCTAAAGTGCAGAGACAGAAAAGAAAGATGGAAATAGCAGAATAGCAGAAATTTAAGGAAGAAATCGTATTGCTGATAAGATTGGATATCTATTGGTGTTGTTGTTGTTGTTTCCGGAGTTTTCTACTAATTCCAGTATAGATATCTGATAAGATGTAAACGAGTTGAAGTCATCGTCGACATCTGAAGGAATTCATGAAAGAAAACTGAATCTCAGCACGTTAAGGAACATATAGATGTCCTCAGGCTTGAACACTTTGAGCACCGAATTCCCAGAATAGCTGACCGCATCCGTCTGACCCAGGAATTCCCAGAATAGCTGACCGCATCCGTCTGACCGAGGAATTCCCAGAATAGCTGACCGCATCCGTCTGACCGAGGAATTCCCAGAATAGCTGACCGCATCCGTCTGACCGAGGAATTCCCAGAATAGCTGACCGCATCCGTCTGACCGAGGAATTCCCAGAATAGCTGACCGCATCCGTCTGACCGAGGAATTCCCAGAATAGCTGACCGCATCCGTCTGACCCAGGAATTCCCAGAATAGCTGACCGCATCCGTCTGACCGAGGAATTCCCAGAATAGCTGACCGCATCCGTCTGACCCAGGAATTCCCAGAATAGCTGACCGCATCCGTCTGACCGAGGAATTCCCAGAATAGCTGACCGCATCCGTCTGACCCAGGAATTCCCAGAATAGCTGACCGCATCCGTCTGACCCAGGAATCGAACCGAAGTCCGCGGTGGAGACGAGCTCGCGCCTTCTTCACTAGGCCACGCTGACGGAACAAAAGAAATGTGAGTGAAGGCAGAAGTCATCTACAAGTGATATCGACTGCTTATTGTCCTATTATTATTAACGAATGCTACCAGTAGTCATGTTGTAGCACAGAATAAGATTGTTTAATCGCATCACTTTGCTAGAAGTGCAAACTGGTTCAAACAGATGGCACATGCAGGAACTTAATAAGTGGGCAAAAAGAAATCTTTAATGCCTTACAGAGATAGGAAAAATAGTCGTGCGTTGCTTGCGGATTGCTCTGAATTCCTTCAAAATGCTCCGATCGCCACAATTCTTTCAGATTCGAAGAATTAAGATCATTGCGTAAAAGTTTTCTCGATAATGTTAGGCCCTCCGATCAATATTAAGAAAGTTAGCAGGCGCACGAAAAATCGTTCACAAACTTCTCTGTAGAACTTGACATCGACTGTATCTCTTTGCTGTGTGATCCGGTTGATACTAATAGTCACTGAAACTTTGCACAATTTGGCGTGTTTAATGTTGAACTGGCTGCTCATTGTTCGATTGCTATGGTATTATGTCAGCAGATTGTGCCATTTCATCAATATTACATGTTCCAATGGCTCTAGTCAAACAGAAGATGAGACGACCTGTCTAATTCTGTGTGTTGTAGCGAGACAGTACACCAGCATGTCATTCGACTATGGGGCACTGGATAGAATGATATCCTCAGAATTGAACAAATTGAGTACAAAGTTCCTTCGCAGCCACAGACGCTGCGTTTCGCCTCACAAAGGCACATGCTTACTTTACTTTTCTTCTTTTAACGTCTGCTTTTTCTCCTTGGTGAGGGTTGGACGTGATGAGACTCCTCCAACGGGCGCGGTCCTGTGTGTCTTCCACTGTCAGCCTCAGCTCCTTCATGTCTGCCTGGATGGTCTGAACATAGGAAAGACTGCACATAGGAAAGACTAAACTCTCCTAAAATCTAAACAATGCATTTTAGTTCCTTCATAAACTTGTATTTCTCAGTCGTTTTAACATCCTTCGATCATTTGATCTCATTCAGATTCTTCTTAAATGCGCGATATCGCAGGCATATGTACACATTGACAGGAAGTAAAGAGCAGAAGTTAACCCCAACACCTTGAATCGGAATTCCATGATTCTTTGTTGATGATTACGATGATTGGTGATCAATGCAGTGGCCCATTCATCACATTTACAAATCTTGAATATCTGACTGATAAAAATTTTCTATGATGGCTAATTGTAACTGTAGCGGTATATAATCTACTGCATTACACACACCGAATAGAATTATAATGAATTTAAAGTTATCGATTCTCAGCAGGTCTGATCATAAGATGCTGGTTCATCTCATCCAGGAAGTAGTTAAGATAGGATGAGAGGCACTACTGCAGTTTAGTGCACCCTCTATGAAGGAGACGGAAACGCGCCTACTGCAGTTTAGTGCACCCTAAAACAACGGCGCATTCTCCCGCAAACGATGACTACGCACATTACACCGAAGCGCGCGCTCGGTGTAATGTGCGAAGACGAAGACGAAGACACAAAGACAATCATTTATAACTATAGTGAAGAACGAACGGCATTCATTCTGTTGATTAAATCATGTTGTTCTCACATGCATTTTAGGGTGCACTAAACTGCAGTAGGGGTAAAAGAGGGTGCACTAAATTGCAGTAGTGCCGGATGAGACACGTCAGTGCGCCTCGGAAGATATTGCAAGCTAGCTTGGGCCATTCCGAGCCCTTGAAGTTGGCGTTCTGTTTCTAAAGAACCAAGAAATTGTTCAAATCAGCAAATCACCTCAAAACTGCAGCTCATTTCTTATTAGACTCGTTAAGAACCATTCAATCGCAAGGAATGTGAGATTAACACTTTTTTCAAAAAAAATTTGAATATCGAAAATTTGAATTTTTGAATGGATGCTGGAAGTATGATAGATGATGCGCTTCGATGCATTGGGATAGATTTTTGAAAATACTTGTAGCTAAATCATAGATGCACATTATGCAGCCTGCTAGAATCTCATTTACAAATATCAAAAGTACAATAGCTTTCGCACAACAGCATTGAAATTACTGTGAGCCATCATCGATTGTTTGTAGCTTGAAGATGACAGTACTGTTTATAAGTATATTGTGAATCGTGTTTTTATGGTGTTTCTATTGTAACAATTGGCTGATTGGTGAGTTGGATCTCTACAATCTTTATGACTATCAACCGCACGGCAAAGTGAGGATAAACAAGCGCAGAGCAACCTGTTGTGCTGTCATCCAGCTTATTCAGCCATTCTAGATATTTTAAGCTGGTTTGGACCATTCTGAGCCGTACTGACGAGCCATTGTAGGGTAAAGCGCAGTGTCTACGGCTGCCAAGGAACTTGTGTGCTTAAATTGTTCAAGTCTGAGGATATCTTTCTATTCAGTGCCCTGGTAAACCCTTTCTCTCTACACGTCATTATGAACATGCGTGATAGTTCCAAGTATAGCTTTTCGAATTGTTAACTGTTCGACCTCAGTGGCTTTAGCTT
Source organism: Prostheceraeus crozeri (assembly GCA_907163375.1). Taxonomy (NCBI): domain Eukaryota; kingdom Metazoa; phylum Platyhelminthes; order Polycladida; family Euryleptidae; genus Prostheceraeus; species Prostheceraeus crozeri. The sequence goes on along the minus strand of CAJQUW010008520.1, from coordinate 34,212 downwards.
CACTACTATCCCACACGTAGCGGTAACTTTTAGTCCGGATGCTCATCCTAACGACTTCCAATGACACTTTCGGGGCTCGACCACTTGACCAAAAGGTCGCTAGGCGAAGCACTTAACCGCTGTGCCACGGAGACCACAAAGAGTGACTATGTTGTTCATTTGATTTCCTCTCCATCTGATTATAGTCTTTTATCTGCGATGTAGGGCGGTCTTGGGGATGCTAGGAAGGTTGAGAAACCCTTTATAAGATTGCTACTTCATCTGCGTTTTCTGAAAACTGTGGGAATTATTCTACATTGAAGCTGTCTGCATGTAAATTCTGTTTCTCAGCAGCGTGTGATTTTCAGAATTATTTTAATGTTGCAAATACACCAACAAGAGCAAATCGAATGATGAAGAAAGGTCAATGGAGAGGTATTAATATGAAGAGCAATAAAAGTAAATATCTTTGAAGATGACGATATTTGCTGTGAACTACAAAGGCAGTCTCAGCATGCCGCAAGACCTCTATCTGTAAAAAGAGAGGCATACACCCTTCAAGCTGACTAGATAGGTAAGACTGGTGTCGTAAATTCAAATTTATTGTCCTCGCCACTTATGTCTCCACTATGGCGGGTGTGGATGGCTGCCTATGTCGCTGACGGCAACATCAAAGACAGCAAACACGACGCGTGGCTCTTGACAGATCGTGGAGTGGTGGTACAAGAGGGAAATATCGGCAAGAACTCGCAGTAGAGCACGAAATTTCAGAGACGATCTGTTCTAATAACTTTATACTTGTTATCTTAATCATGTTGTTATGACTGGAGGGAAAGAAAATTTTTTGGAACTTCAGAGAATTCACATTGTGATATTTGGGATGCATTGGATTATGCAATGCGGCAACGTCTGTCGATATTGAGTCGATATGACCAAATTCTGTGATTTAGAGGAAATGTTGTTCATATGAAGAAGAATGTTTTCGACAGTTGTCATTTTTATGAAGAGATATTTTCGATGAACGAATGTTGGTTGTAATGAAATTCCTGTTTAATAATTAGGAAATGCATGTGTTTCAGCGCTCCACGGAAACGTATAAGGATATTCATAGAAATTTGACACTCTATAATAGATGACTAGAATGGCAGTTAATGACTCCTGCAATAGACATCGAATTTAAGCTTTTTTTTAGAGTATCCCATCAATATGACATTAACATGGATTTTTGAGGGCAATAATGAAAGATTGCGGTCCGATTTAAAGAAGGCCACAATGATAATGCTGAAGTGTGAAGCGCTGAACCATTATTCCTGTGGCCATTCTTTAAAGAGGACCGCAATTACATTGTTACTGTGAATCATACGGAACTCATAAGAGATGTTTTCATCATTTTTGCTCGACGGATGATTAAAAGAAATGTCCAAGGACTCTATTTAATATCATTGTTTCCCGGCTTTTTTCTATTGAATTCTATATCTAAACACGCAGGCGACAATGGTATAATTGTTGACCGCATATTTTAAATTGATTTCTATATCTACGAAACGGACAACAATGATATCACTGCTGTCCGAATCTTTTCAATTGAATCCAATGTCTGAGAAATCGGACCGCCATGATACTACACAATAATGCATGATTTTGCGAGGCTTTCTATGTCCACAGGTTAATAATTTCCACGAAGCAGGTAATTATTTTCCTGGTTGGAAATTATTAACTTGGTGCAGACTTCTATGAAAAAGTCATGTATTATAACAGATAATGCATAGATTTCTTCGGTCATTATTTGTCATAACAACCTCGAGCCTTCGGCTCTCGGTAATTATAGCAATAATGACCTCATATTTATGCATTATATATTACGTAACAATGTAGGACATTTGAGGGCGCGTAAAGGCCTGAAAATGTCCTACATTGTTGCCTGAAAAATCTATGTTAATACTATTGTGCGTAATTGAAATGAATTGGGCAGTAATGTTGTGAATACACGTGTAGATATACGCTGATTGAGATTTCCTGAATATCTTTCACATGCATAGAATCAGACATCATCATTACGGGATGCATTGTTGCTTTATTTGTTTCACATTGCACCACAGCTAAATTACGCACAATATTTTTGCCATCTCATTTACAACTGATTGAGAATATATTTAATCTTGATCAGTGTTAATGCAAGAGCGATTGGCGCAATATTATATACGAAGAATTTGGATAAATTCGCACAATAATTCAGCATAATTACGATAATGAAACGAGACAGAGGCGAGTTTAGCAAAGTGCCTAGTAGGTATGATAAGATATCTGGCATTTCCTCCCAAGTGTCCGGGAACGAAGAAGTAGCTTATTTCATGCAGCATGGTGAGACTAGTGCAACCTATACGCACATCCAATTTGAGTTCTGGAGCACAAATGCCCGAACCACGTGAATCAAAGGCAGCCGTATTTTTGTGCAGCGAAAAAGAAGTTTATTCATAATTCAAGAACTGTAACAAAAAATATCAAGGTCATCTGCTTATGGGATTCTTCAACCTGTAGATTGATTGATGCCAATTGGTTGATTGCTTAATTATTCCAAATTCAATTCATTTATTGCATAGAATGTCAATTCCAAGAAATGGATTGCCTAGTAATTGCGACTTCAAATAATTGATTGCTATTTACAGTGGAATTCCAATTCAATTCTCAGTGCTATTCTCATTTACAAGACTCACAGAAAATGCTCTTTTTAGATATCGAACAATGGCATCGGATGGCACTTTTGCTGCTGGCGATGTCAGTTGTATGCTAAGAGGTCAGGGTTTGATTCCCAACGGAAGTTATTTTCCGCTAACAAGATGACAATCCTTGTATTTCCAGCTGAGTCAAAAAACAATTGAAATGAAAGATCAACGAGTCCCACTTGATTTTCACCGCTGATTTATTAGCCACTGTCCACCAGTTGGCACAGTGACTCACAATCTTCACATTTGTTCTGTATTACCTTTGACTCATATTCCAAACCTTATGTAACACGTGTCACCTTTTCATAAGAAATTCCTATTGAGACGCACCGAGTTTGGTAAGACAGGACTGAAGGTGAAATATTGATGAATTCTTTAGCCATTCAATTAATTCATCGGTTGGATCATAGGTGCGTATGAACTGGGTTAATTATTGGACAACAAAGAAATCTGCACAATCTCAGTTCAAGAAGCTAGAAGTTTTATGGAGAGACTTGGATTACAGTTATAGGGCAGAATATAGGGATTTTACAGGACACAAATGTATGGATTCCAAGGCCGTGGCGTGGATCCGTGAAATGGATATTGTATTTCAATCTCGATGGCTTTAGAGGTCATAGAAATGATTGAAATGAGTTTGAAATACATTATTGCACGGCATTGGAGGGTATATAATGCACCATTATATGCCCGCCAATTTCACACAAAATTCTCACCGTACCAGATAGTCATGACACGTCATCCATCACTCCAGCTTGAGAATCCATTAATGAATGAATTGTTTAAATGGATATTTCAAATCATCTTTAGACAGAAATTTGAATTTTAAATCTATTCACAGTTGCAAACATTCATAGACTTTCAAACTTTTCACGAATTACCATCTATTGAGAGAGCAAACTTTCATGGACTTCAATAAAAGTCGGTCAATGACTTCTTCATCATTCCATTATCTGTTACTAACAGCGATCACGAACTTCAATATTCATAAACTTCTCAAGAGTTGCATACAATAGCATTATTTGTATGAAGATGAAATCTTTGGAGATATCTACAAACAGTGATTATTAGAAATGTTTATTACCGCATAGCTTTCAGTGCTTCCACCATAATTGAACGAACTGTCTATGTTATTTGAATCAAGAGACACGAAAGATGATAATCCATGTTCCTGACATGGAAATCTAAGAAATATCTCTCTAAAAGTTTAACAATTCAATTATATGTATGATTTCCAAATAATTCGCGCCGAATTGTCTTTTACATACATGCATGATATAATAATTTCAGTGATATGATTTCCAAACATTTCTTCGAGAAAATTATTTATTTAAGACGTAATTGAATAATTTGTATCGAGATTTGATATAGAGTGCTTCTTCCGAAAAATAATTCAGCTTCTAACTCAATGCAATTTCAATGAAGATTTCAATGTATTACCTTTCAAATGACAACCTAAATCTACGCGCCAGACGATTTTCTGGGCTGATCATTTGAAAGGTCCTGTATGCATTGTTACTGAGTCTAAAATCTATGACATCAAAAATCCAAGATGTTGATCTGCAAAAGTTTCAAATCTATGATCATTTTCTACATAGTCCATGCAGCTCAGAAAATTAAGGTATGTCAAGCTTGAGATATCTACGAATCCAAATTGTGAACCATAGGAATCATCCCAATGCCATTTCTACTGGGCATGCGAAGATGTACGTTGAAATGCCTCTACCTCAATGGTATTGCAATCAATTATGCAATTGAGACCGTCTAATTTGGAATTGGAGATAGAAAAATGACAAGTGAAATATCGGCTGACAAACCTACTTACTCAGCAACAATGTAATTCAGTGGACAATAATGTCTGCTACTGCATTAGTGTCGATATGATTTTCATCTTCATTGTGAGAGAATATAATGATGTCATCGTTATTATACAGGCACTGCATGTTAAACGCAACGGAATTTCGTAAAGAAATATACTTTTTTACCAAATTGACGCCGTATGCTTTATCAAAGTAAATTATGAAATGACCTGCATTAAATGATTTTAACAATTAGCTGAAATTAATAATTATTCCATGTACACGCAGCCTAAGACGAAAGTGGAGGAAACTGTGCGCTAAGCATGCACCTTCATGTTTATGATCTGGATCTAGAAAGATCAATAGTATTTTATAAATAGTCTGAAAATATGGGAAACCATTATTAGCATTCAAAAATTTTCAGAATTTTCTCAATTTCATCATGAAATATATTCCAATTGCTGGCTACCGTATATGCTCTACTCAGCATTCCAATAACCAGACCCGGTGCCACGCTCTTGGACAGGTTGCTTCAAAATTTAGTAGCACATTTGTGAACGTTTCTTTTCTAAAGATGCTAGCTTCCAAATTATTCGCAATATTTATTTTAACATCCAAGAATGCTATGCTATTGCCTCCAAAATCTACAGTAAATTTTAAATTTGTGTGTTGTTTGTTTAAAAATTGGTGAAACCGTTCTACTTTCTTTATATCATCAAAAACGCAAGTGCAATCATCTACATATCTTGCGTAATAAAGTGGACTGCATTCTTCATTCATCCAAGTTTGCTCCATATGTGACTAATAACAAATTAAAATATGTTTGTCATGAAAAAGTTCTTGATTTTTATTAATTTCTTCTATCAAGTGAGAGGTAGAATTCAACATATGTTTCGAATTTATATGTGGTTTATCTAAAAATTTTGCCAAATTGTAACTTGCAGAGCCAATAGTACTTATTATTGGTCTCATAGGTTTGCTATCTTTGTGCACTTTCACAGTACCATAGAGCCTACCGGGCTCACTGCCAGAAGGACTAATAAACTTGTACGTTTTCTCATCAATATATCTATATGTTCTTAAAATTGTTTCGGAAGCCCTTATTAGAAAATTTGAATTATAAATGCCGACAAATCGTCAAACGCACCTTTAAACATACTCGCCGGTTAATTCGCTGTTCATGTGCTCATTCAGATGAAGATTGTTTTCGGAAATATTTTATTTCTGTAAAAAACTCTTCCTTGCCGCGACTCAACCAATGCATCGTCTTAGCCTCTCTACTCAACCAATAGGCAATCGCACTTTCCCGCACGGAAAGACGACGAAATTGCTTTACTGTGTTCTCCACTGTCGTAGGCCTAATCAATGAACTGCTTGGCATGCACTGAAGTTCAGTATTTTTATCCCATCTTTCCCTATCATTTAAGTTACTTGCTGTCTTTATCGATCATAGTTTTACTGAAATGCTCTTTGATTTAAATTTTCAAGAAATAAAGAAGATATTATACCAGCTGCTTTAAGTGTTCTGGCGCTGCCCAGAAGCTCACCAAAATTATCTGCCTCACACCCGGTCCGCTAGAGGACCGTTCTCCGCAGAGTTGGAAGCGGGTCCGGGTTTTGGGCGGAGCGGGCCGAGCCCGGGCCTGATATTTTGTAGTCGATGCGGGCCGTGCCGTACCGAAGAAAACGACCCGGTTCCAGCTCCGGCGCAGAGCCCTTCAGCTCTGATTTACGCAAGGCCAATGAATGGCGTACTTCATGACTCTGGTTTACAGTGAAAACTCTGACAGATATAATAGAATTTCAGACAAGAATTTGATAATATTCTTTAATCTTTCCTCTCAGATAATCTATTCTTTATTATTTCTTCATAGTGGATAACCAAATGCTTGACCCTTGCTTCTCAAAACCACTTCGCATTTATTTCTTCATTCTTTCTTACCACTACCAAACGGCGCCGATGGCAAGCATGCATTCAAGCGCGCCGTAATTATTATAAATGGCCGCTTTTCACCCATAAATTAGTTTGACTGGGAACCTTGTCCCATTGCACGCTCATACACACACAGTTGGCGAGACAGGATTTTGGTGGGAGAATGTAGACATGGAGTAATAAATGCAAGTGGTGCCCCCTACTCTCCCTATCGCACGTTCTTGCTTTGAATATAGCCGACGATATCACACCCAGCATTCTTCTGATGTCCTCCCTGACGGCCTCCCTCCACTGAGTATCGTTTCTATATTTTATTCCATTTTATCTTCACATTTTATTACCAAGTCACATCAGTTCGGTATCTCAATGGAAAAAATCCCCGACTCTCTAATTTCTTTTCTTCGTGTCCCGTTTTTATATTTGGCCTTTTCGAGAGCCGCAGTAGTGTGAAGATAGCAATCATTGAGGCTGGCGGTTGCGATTGTATCGCTGTGATTTACTGTGGTACAATACCTCCTGCCTGTAGTCATTATATTTCACCTGCAATGATCAAAGAGTCCTGAGATCTGAATGTTTATAAGACAGTCACGAATGCACGCACATCGCACATGTTGAATGCACTTGATTAGGTACCTTCTGAATTACATCATGTACATGCTACTACACTTTCTCTTTTCAACACAAGACTATCTGCTTCAGATTTGTAAGATAACTGACTATTGACTGCAACAGGGTTGGAACCGGGATCGGCCCCGGTCGGTCGACTGGCCCCGGTGTAACAGACTAAGGTTACTCCCTCCAGGCCAAAGTTACTCCCTTTTTATGACGCTGTTTTCTTTGTTTATTTCGATTTTTCTTATATAAATCAGGGTTACTTTGTCAATCTAAGTCGGCCGGTTACGAATCTCGAATTAGATTTCAGAAATAAGAAGTTACTAAGTCGGAATGCGAATTTAAAGTATAGCAGTTTGAATTCCTGAGTTAGTGGAATCTAAGGCTGCTTAAACACAACTTTTAGCAGCCTAATTTACTGACAATAATAGCTTCTCGAAACACATGAAGCTATATTTTAACAAGTCTTGTGTGGAAATCATACAGTATTGATGGAAATCTTTACAAAGAAACCTAGGCTTAAGTTAGTGTGGAGTAACTTTAGCCTAGGGGGAGTAACTTTAGCCTAGGCCAAAGTTAGTGTGGAGTAACTTTGGTAGGGAGTAATTTTAGCCCGGCACACCGGTCGAAAGTCGGTCGGTCAATCAATCCGCAGCAATTATTGAGATGCATCGATCAGACTAGAATTTGATTTCCTATAATTCCTACTCGGTGCCCTGATGAAAGCACTTGAGATGACATGACTAACAGACCGAATTTTTTTACATATCACCTAAATTTCTCAGGCCTAAATCACTCATTAAAGAAACACATGTGAGATAGCATAAGTTAGAAGAGATACCTTGGCTAATTTATTTTATTACATTTATTTATTTTATTTAATAAACAATGCCTAAAATCAAATAATTTCAAGACAAATTTACCTCTAAAAGATAACTAAATATTCAAATGAGTAGAATATTGGTGGCGCATAACTCCTTTAGAAAAATACTGAATGATCTATTGACACAACAAATTTCGAAAAAGTCAAGGCCAAGGACATTCAAATTACAAACCAAAGAACCCTTTGTCACATCTGTTTGAATGACAAAGTGTAAATTAATAAAAGACATTCATAGCCATCCGATTGGGTTTGGCCGGCGGTCAACCAGCCGGTTGGGTTGGCTTCGTCTTGCCGGCTACCGATTGGGTCAGAAAATTCCTGACCGGTTCCAACCCTGAACTGCAAAAAGCAGACATCATCTCAGTTGAGTTTGGAAATGGAAGAGTTGGTGCGAAATTTACTATTCTTAAGAAGATCCATAGGTTTTCATATATCAAATATTCAGACTTGAGGAAGCCTGAACTGTAAACTGTAGGGCACGAAATTTCGGCATTAATTCTAACCAACACAAGGCACGAGTAGGCATGAAGTTCATAGTGCCGAGTTCTTCGCGCCAAATGATCTTTCCTTCGATTTCATTGGATAAACAAATATTTGCTTTGGTGCCTATTTAGTGCCTAGTGACGCCTACTGGTGCCTCGAAGCACTAGAAGGCGCTGACTGGGCACTAACTGGCACGAAATTCCGGCTTCGTGCCTAAGTTAGTACCCTCCAGTTTACAGTGTGGGACGATCTTCAAATTCAAGAAAGCAATTGGAGTATACGTGTAGCCGGTAGCACACTAAGGCGCGACGTAGCTGGTCATTTCGTTCAGCATTGTCTAGAATGCTTTTCTTACATTTTCGTTTGGACCAGTAATGGTCACCTGAGGGCACTACATGGGCCACTTTTGGTGACCGCTTGTGAATTTAAACTAATGAAGATGGTACAATCGACTTCTGTCTATAATATCATGCAATAATTGCATTTAGTCGCGCTTGTATGCATGAGGGTTAATCAGATAATAATGAAGTTTCGTTGACGCTATAAATTCAATAAAAATTATTTCTGTTTTCTCCGAATGGATGGTCGCATATTGAAACTTAGTGAAAAATAAGTTGAAATAATGTTTAAAACTTGGGCTAAGTTTAATTTCATGACCCAAGATTTTGGAACCTTGGGTAGAGCACTCAAGGTCACCAAGGCGAAGGTTAAACCCAAGGTGCAATCTTGCTCAATTCTCATGGTTATAATTCTGCAAAGATTGCAGAATCCTGCTTCATGTTTGCCTTTGGAATGTATTTAAAGGTTACGCCACGAGCGATTTGACGAGCGCGAAGTGCGAGTTTAATCGAGAGTGGTGAAACCGACTTGTCGCCACAGTTTTCTGCCAGACTGATATTGTTTCCACGATGCATGAGCTGTATGAATCATAGATATCGGACCGCGTGACCAATGACCTCTCATAGCGTTTCTAAACTATCGACAGGCAGAATTTCATTGTCTAATTGGCTTGTCAGATTGTCATAGACTCATGACGCTCAATTTCTACCGAAGACTGCTTCATTTAGACAGAAATCCATGACTTGGTAGGAAGCATTCTTTGTCAACTTATCCGAATATTCTCTATCTCTCTTTTGTGTTTTCTATTCTCTTTGTAGCTAGCTTCATGATTAACTTTCAGTTGATGTTGCTGTGACGGAGAGAATGGACTTGTATGAGACAAAATGATCAACTAGAGCACGCCTTCAAATGTTACTCCTTAGACATCGCAATCCAAGAACTTTTCTGCTAGGATATCAGCAGTTCAGACGGATCTTCGATTCTTTGAAATGCTCATCCTGCCATCAAGTATCAGGGAACAAAGTTAAAAGACCTCTTTGTTTGAAACTCACTCAATTTTGGATCTAATTGTTGAGATATAATTTCTGTAAGTACATAGAAATCGGTTCAATGAGCTGCATCACACTTACAAAGAAATCGCATTTGTTATACTTGTCAGTTACATTGTGGGTGCAAATGAATTAGAACACACTCTGCTGTGACTTCTTACACCGTTACCACAGAATTAGACAGGTCGTCTCTGCTTCTGTTTCTTCTGTTTTGTTTCCATTGTTGTTAATCAGTTTTCACTTCTAGCAAAGTGATGCGCTTAAACAATCTAATTCTGTGACCGTTACTGTGAAACCGTACCACAATGAAATTTCATTTGCTATTTTCATTTTATACAGTCCGTTTCATAAAAAGTGGATCATCCTAAAATTTGACTAAGTAAAACACAAGTATGATACAGAAAGCATTTTCATGTTATTTCATGTCCCTAATATATTTAAATGTCCTTATATAATCTGATAAGCTATGATACAGTAACGGTTCTTAAGAAGCTAATATTTTGTGGCCCTACCCTTATTGTCAATGACATTACCAATTCGTCTAGGCATTGATTCGATGATATCGTTGATTTTTGACTGATCTAACTTTCTCCACTCTCTTTTTAACAGTGACGTGAGTTGTGATACGCCATCTGTAGGTAGCAGTGAAAGACGGACGTTACGTTTTAGAATACTCCATACATTTTCTATGGGATTCAGATCAGGAGAACGAGCTGGCCAAGATAATGTCTTAAGCCCTAATTGAGACTTGCATAAGTTGACTCTACTACTCCTGTGACACGTAGCATTATCATCCATAAATAGCCAAGTCGATTGATCACCAAGTTGATCTGTCATTTGGCCAATGTTCATTCGCAAAACATTCACATAGCGTTCAGAATTCATGGTTCCTTGCTGTATGTGAAGTAGTTCTAGCAAGGCTGACACTTTGCCTTTTGTGAATGCGATCTCTTTATTGTTCATTTGTGCTTTGTATTGTTTTCAACCGGTAAGAGATAGATTTCTAGCTGAAAGGAATCAGGATTGCTGCCAACACCACCGCAACGAAGTCAGGAAGCTATGGAACATGAAGTCCAGTTAATCACATGTAGCAGTTACATTATTGTTGATAAATAATGGTGCTACACTGGCTCTGATTGACCGATTTTCTTTATTTTTGTTTTGCTTGATACCTTTTGACTTGTAGAACAACATATTACATAACAAAGGAAACAAATGTAATTTTATAAGAGTGAGGTATGATTTTGTGTAACATTGCTAAATGAAGATCAAATTATCTACTACTTTTTTATCTATAACAGGAAAACAACTCAATATTCATGCTTGAAATTTCCAACAATGATATTAGTAAGCACAACTGACATATCTTCCAAATTTCAGTGAAATTCGTTCAAGTTTGGCGGAGTTAGACAAAGTTGAAGTTAAGGCGATGTTTAAGGGTGATCCATTTTTTATGAAACAATCTGTATTTCAATACAAACATGGACAACCCAACTCACTAGATGGCCAGTCGACCTTGGGCCGCTCATCCCTCGCCAGCCATCGTCAACGGCCCCTGCAGGCCACAGGTTGCCCATCCCTGTGACATCTTCACGACTGTTGACTTTAAAGTTCGGCAATTTTGCGACCACTAATTGTGTCCTGGGTTCGAATTGGTGATGTGTGTGGTTGGAATGATCAGGACGAGATGTAGTTATCCGCTTTCATCATCTAAACATATAGAAGAAGGCAGACCATTTATTTATTGGTGCACTAACCTTCATGTTCCTTATCCTGTCCACGTCGTCCAGGTGATTTAACAGCAACGGTGAGGGTCATAAACCTCCAGTTGGACGTAGCACGGTGTCTGTCCATTAATGAGAGGTAATCTAGTGCGTGTTTGATACCTGTGTCAGCTGACAGACCGAGAAATTGACAGAGAATTATTCTCCACACTTTATCATCAAAGTTGTGAGAGAAAAAATCTTTTAGGGTAATCGCTGATATCCTGGAGTGCAAAGTAGTCAGTAGGATTTCTAATGATTTAAAAGTCTGTAAAACTTGATTTTAACGTCCGGTTCATGGTTATCAGCCATTGCATCGTCTGGACTCGGCTTTCGCCTCTCAAGTAATGAGTTCCAGGTTCTCATTAAGTGGTGACTGGGCATTCTGCTTACTTAAGGTACATTGCAATGTCCTCGGTGTCCTGGTGTGGTGCTCGACCTTTGTGGCCATCATGCTCTAACATGTAGGCCTAAAGGAGGCCCAGATGTCACTACAAGGCACAACGCCTTTCGAGATCAGTTTATCAGCATTTGCTATTCCGCGAATTTACGCCCACAAGTTGAAAAGGCTCTAGTGGTGGTTCTGTGACCGAAAATGCGAGACCAGCTGATGTGCTCCTGCCGGATTGGTGCCTTGGTCTCTCCGGTGCCTTACACTTCACTGTGGTACACCCGCTAAATAGTCTGAATGTTTCTGAAGCCAGGTATGGAGGAGTCGACAATTGTGGCGGCTGAGAGGCGGAAACACATCCAAGACGATCCCAAGTGGCGAGAAATAGGATGGCAGTGTGTACCGCTCGTCATGAGCACCTATGGTGATTTGGGAAGTGAGGCTACTCCAGCTCTAGAGCGGATAGCCACAAGACTGTCTATTCAGAACTGTTCAGTGCTCAGACCATAGAGTAAGTATGTTAGGTAGAGTGGTAACTCGGCATTCTTTAAATCCCCAATGTGTATACACTTTCGATGTTATTAAATGAACTCAAGGGAGATGCAGTCGGAATTGTTTCCAAATATGAGATATACACATTTATGCAGTTTTGAAGAAATTACAACGGATTTGACTGATCATGATTGCAAAGCAGAAGGAAATGATATTATTTTACAGATTGTCCCTGTCATGACAGCCTTGGACAGATATTTGCTAAATTGGCAACTCGATGACCTGCTATTGCTTTCATGAATTAGAAATATTAAATTTCAGGCAAGAAAGCACAATAAGATGTCGACTTTTTCATGATGACTTCCGCTGTGATACGGATCATGAAATTCCCTTAATAATCAGCTTAATTTCCGCTTAGTTGGGATGCTTATTAGCAAAGATTCACTCCTTTTGATATCCAACCTGCTTCATACTACTTATATAGGAGAGTCATCTCGGTAGTATATAAACTGGCAAATTTTGACTATTTTCAAAAGTGCTCAAATAATTTTTTGAACTACGGGAACGTAATCTCCTCAAAAAAACTGAATCTTTTGATATAAAAATTTTCACTGTATACAGATACTTTTTTGAGTCGACAGTCTACCTACATATCCCTACTCTATGGCTCAGACGGTAACTTGTGCATGGTGTACAACAGTCTTTAAGCTCCCTAAACACAGAATATACCGACTTTTAGCGCACTGCACATTAACTGACTTGTTTTCCATTGTATTTTCTCTCTTTTGTCTCTCTCTCTCTCCGGGCCATTCATGGTTGGTTGAATTGCTTAATTACCGTGATTGCAATTCAAGAGAATGGAACGTGGCTTGATATATACGCATTTATTCCTGTATGATATATACGATAAGATGAAATGGACGATTTCTTTAAGCATTAGTCATAGGATTAGCAATGGTTTGAACTCGTTCGCCATGTATATCTTTTACTATTACTTAGCGGCACTTAGTGTCCGTAGCACAGTGGTTAAGTGCATAGAGTAAGTATATTATGTAGAGTAGCAAATCAGCATTATCAAATGCACTCGAGTTGAAGCCCAGTGCCAAATGTGAGAAACAAAATTTTGCAGCATTGAATAAATTGCCACAGAATTGACTGATCATGACAGTAATGCAGAAGGAATAATAGTATTTTACAGATCCTGCATGTCATGACAACGTTGGACAGGTAATGTTTGTTAAATTAACAATGCGAAGACAGATAAAATCAATTTTGTTTTTTAAAAACAAAAAAATAACAGACAAAAATATTCGTAATTTCTTATAGGTTGAACCAAATAGTCAGAGTTGTTATTGTATACTATACAGATAAGAATTAATCTTGCCCCCCTGAAATCACGGTGCCGCCCTTTGAATATTTGGTCTGGCTACTGCGTGCCTGAACCTGTGTGCACTCTTTTTGATCTGTAAACAATCCGGTCACTCGTGCGCTGCTATTTTCTTCATAAAATCAAAAATATGCCGTCATTCATCGCCGTCTGCATTGTGTAACTCTCTGAACATTAATTTATTCGACTGAGAAACCCATTAGTCCCGAATCACTAAAAGGAGATTAATCAGGAGGGTCAAGGCAAGCCGATAAGGATATCCTTCTCAATAAACACATGATTGGCTGTAAACTCCTGTGCTGATTGGCTATCCGACAGACGTTGTAATCGACGCTGGCACGCACGCCACTATCTTTGATCTCTCCGTCACCTCCATACAGACAACCTCCCTCGCATGCAGCAAGTGACAATGTCCTACTCGCTCGCCCTTCTCCTGACTCTGGTGCGAGACTGCATCGCCATGCCTGCCACATCACGACCCACCGTTTTAGTTCCTGATCGGATCTCTTCTTCTTCATCCACAGAGCGGAACAGAAGCAAAGCTCTAGCGCCAGGGTGGCCAGCGAGCGAAAACGGAAAAGACAAAATAGACTGGAGAGAGATAGTGGTGTATCCCAAGGGTGAGAACGCACGGAATCGCACTTCTAATAATGGTAAGTTTGAAATGTGTGCATTTTGATCAGAATATTTGAATGTAGGCACTTTTTCTGTTACAAAATCATGGAACAGTGTTTTCGGTTTCGATTCTACGATTCGGTTCCGGGTTTGCAGTTGCTTTTGGCACACAGATCGCTTTAGTTGCTGCCAAAGTTAGACAAATAAAGCATTCACGGTTGTTATGATGAATTGTTAAATATATCATACAGTTGATCTTTCCTCAGGGATGCATTCCGATTTAGAGAGGTGGCTGGGCGCCGCCCCGCCACCGTCCCGGCCCCACTAAACCCCTGTCTTTGCTATAACTCAAGATTTGTGTCTACGGAAGATAATATCAGTAAATTTTGCTTTTTCTAAATTGATTGATACTGTAGTGTAAAAATGTGTTCTAAATTTTGCTACTGCACCGCCACTGCGACTTCCGACACCGACACTGCGCTTTAATGCAGGGAAATTATTTACAAGTATGTGCATGTAAATTGTCTTTTCATGAGTTTTTTGATATTATAAGGAAAACTGCAATTTGAGATTGTTGAACAATGTTTGTTACTACACGCACAGGTTTATTTCATAAAATGTCCACCAGACAATTTCTTTTTGATACAAAGACCAAACTTGAGCTAAAACGTTCACGCCTAATTGCCTAATGAGAAACATTTTTCTATTCAAAATTGACCTCTGAATGAAGCGGGTGCGCGTACATTGTGTAAGTTCTATATTTTTCAATTTCTATTCATTCGAAGATTGCACCATGATTATTATCATAGAAATTATTTGAAGTTAGAAAAACAATGAATTCTACTGCAAATGCAATCAAGCTTTATTCTAAATATTTTGTAAAACTTAAACGATTTCAAAAAATACACGAGTAGTAATTGTATGGTACTAGTATTTAGAAACTAAATGCAACATTTCTCAATCTGCCAATAATTTCTCATTTTGAATGGATCTACGATTGAGAGAATAAAAGCGGTAATCAGCCAATTCATCATATCAATTGTTAAATCGCATTTGTCAGCTGTTCATTGTTCGTAGATGGCTCCTATTCACGCTGTTTGAGATACGTTGACTCAGTGAGAGACCTATTAATTTCTTTAGTTGTGGAGTCGGGTTACTTGCCATTATAGCATCTATGCTATTTTAAAGATGACTTAACTATTTCGAGCATGATGTTAAGAACACACATTCGGTGCTGTGGCATTGTGGTATAGTGTCCTTTCTGCGTCCGGGGGACTTTGGTTCAAACCTTGGTCGGGTCGAAACTAAGACCTCTGAAATAGGTACACTCAGCATTATTACTAGGCTTCAGCAAAAAAGGAATGAGGGTGGGATAAATAACAATTCGGCCACATGTAAGAAAGGCTCTGGAAATCTGCTTCCGAGTATGAACAAGATATGATGACCGCATGTAATGCTCACATCAAAGTACATTGCCCGTCATTATTTGAATTTCTGATAGATATGAGTAGAAAGATGAAATCAGTGGCGGAACCTTTGACGTCAGCTTTCCATTATTGTTGACATGTGAAGTCCCTCGTCAACACAGAGTATCAAAGAGATTTAGTCAGGTAAACGAGAATCTGTTGACCTTCCTCGGGTTGTAATTTATCGCTGTAACCATTATAGAAATGGATATTAAAATGTGGCGGCACTCTTTGTGCACTGTCATTTCACCAAACCGTGAAACATTGGGTTACAGACAGGAAATTGATAACACGGATGCACCAACCGACTAGTTTTTGATTTTGCCGAATTTCACAAAGACACTGAGAGAGAAAATCATTGAAATAATCAATACACGACATCTCTACGTACCTCCCTCTTCCTAACTGCTCAACTTCATGTAAGCGCTGAGTCAATTCTTTTACACACGCGTCAACCGCTTGGTATTCACCGCCTTGTATCAAAGGCGGCACATCAAAGTCAATGATGATTACCGCGTAGACAGTCAAATGGCGTGCACTTCAAAGGGCTGTCGGTTTGGTATCATTGTAGGGGCCATCCATATCAGGCGAAGTGTTGCGATCGCAGTGAGGTGGCCGCAACTACAAGGTAGAACATGATAGTAATACAACAATTGCAGGATCGTTGAACGCAGGCGTAGGATTGAATGTAATTCGAAAAGAATTGATTAACAAAACTCAATGATGTAATAAATCAACAAAGCAGTGTTGTCGCTTGTGTTGGGGCATCATAAATTTCGAGCCCATAAACAATGGGTGAAAGAAGAATTATTGTTGTAGGAGCTGAGAAAATCTTAATTGCATTATTTCGTGATGTTTACTGAATTTGGTGCGACGGGTTTTTCATTTAGTTATAGGTACTGTTGAGGTACTTACTAGTCATCGCACATCAAGGTGCGCACATTGCCAGTAAGAATTAATCCACCGTTTCAAAACTGGTCTTTATGGGTTATCTCCCCTCCAGGTTTTCAATCAAAAATGAATCAATCGTCATAAAGCTTCACGTACATGTAAGTGAGGATATTTTCTACCTACATACCAAAACTTGTGCAGATTGAACAAGCACTTTCTGAATTAGGGGCGATAACTTGAAGTGCAGCGATGTCTGCAGCTTGATCTGACTTCTTCTGACCTCATCGTCTGAGCAGAAAGCACTTGAGGTCAACAAAGTCATTTCCCGACAACTTGTGAAGCGATGATGACCAGGCCACATCCTTTTCACAAACATTGTTAACTTTTGAAAGGTGTGGCAAGGTAGTGGTCGTGGGAAGATTTCAAATAGCAGTGGATGAGACAGAGGGGAGAGTGAACAATGCACACACGAGTAACAGTAGCGCGTCAAACAGACGAAGTCAAATCAAGCTGTCGACATCACTACACTTCACGTTATCGTCTCTAATGCAAGAAGCACTTGTCCGATCTGTATAAACTTTTATGCGGAATTAGCACATTAGTTAAATTTCGACGGGTGTTCACTAAACTTTGCGAGCAACATTTCTAAAGTAAGAATGGACTAATCGATCAAACCATCAGCGATCTTGGTGATGCAAGAGGCTAGATTTCCACCGACCTGCCTCGACCACATTCTACAAGAACTCATCTCGAGGTCTCCAATCAGACCGTGACCAAAGGTGACCGTCACCTTCAGCCGACCAACAGTAGAGCAGCGTCTTAGAGAGAAAATTGCTACCTCTCGATCGCTATCATGTGAGTCCTGATAGAAATCACAGCGATCACAACATCTCATAAAGCCCAGTGTCCGGAAAATGTATCAAGAATAACGTGAAGTGAGTTTAAGTTTTGATTCTGTTGAAAATGAGTAATTCTGACTTGTATTATTTACAATCATAATGAATTCTGTCCCCAACTCGATTTAATTGGAAACGGTTTTATTTGCTTATGTTGTTCGGAATGACTAAGACTCATGAGTCCACGGATGAGTCAGACTCATCAAAAGAACCGCTGTGGAAAGAAATTAGCGGCCATCTCTCCACAAAGATGGAACAGTGAGGATGATCACTGCGACGCAATGTCAAAGACATGTGAATAAATGTCTTGTGGTTCTTATATTCACTTCTCCTTCTCTGCATTGCCCCATCCTTGAAATCAAAGAAATTTCATTAATGTCACTTTGACAATATTGTTCCGTCCGTCTTGCAAGGCAGTTTGTTAGTTTGTTATTGTTATTACAAGTAGCGGCAAGTTAATTGCATGTTCCTAATCCCGTGACTTAGATGCGATTATCTCACTTGCCGAGACAATGTAAGCGCAAGTGTTGATCGACAAGCAATTACCGATGACGGTGTCAAGTTCGTGCACGTCGGAGAGAGATCAAGGCAAAGTGTTATTTCTGAGTATGAGGGATGTACGAGGTTGTACCACTGCTGTTTGAATTGCCGTTCTCACGAGGTTTGCAGAAACCCCCCTTACCCTGATCTACTCTGGTCCAGTGGGTTCACGCATGTCTGATTGCTTCAAAATACTTACTACACTGATATTGGATGAACAGTTAGCAGCTGATAAATAGTCATATACAAAACTTGTAAAAATACGGTTAACTCATTATCTTGGAGAAAAATAGATTTTCACATCGAAAGATAGTGATTCTAGTTTGAGTTGCTGTATTGTGTATTAGTATTATGTTTAATATATATATAATATTTATATTACTACTTAGCATTGTGTCGGTTTGAGAACGATAGCCTTTGATAACTTTGATAACGACTGCAACGATGTCAAAATCATCCTGCAATTTGGAATGAAAGATCATAAATTGGATGTTGTTATAGGAAGTTATAATAGTAGATTGAAGTATGAAGACCATCTCTGTGAGCTATGTAAAGGTTCAAAAGTATAAACCTTGTATCACTTGATGATTGAATGTTCCTCGTATAAGAAATGAGAAATACGCGCACAAGAAATAGCACCAGTGTCATGTTATTGCGACAGTATAACTGAGTTTCATGAATCAATGAATAGTCTGACTTAAAAAAATGTAAAACCCATCGCTAAGATTCTTCAGAAAGCAAGCAACATGCGATTGTTATACAATAACTATTGAACTAAACTTCATTCCCCTCTCCTTCTTTAATTAAAATTGCTTTATTTTCTTGAACGCACGCACTGTTTTTCAGCTCTTTTCTTGAATGTGCTTCAGACTTTCAGTGTGTTCATAGCGAGTGAAAATTGAATGCTCTCCAATTGTTTTCCAAAATTGTTGAAACAGACAATCACAGATAGCCAACAAGTGAATCAGCTTAATTTCAGTCTCTGCAGCGCGTCATCACCCCTCCCAAGCTGTTATTGTGAAAGTAGGTCCAGTCAGCACCCCAAGTATCCATGATAATGAGAAGGTCCAGTCAGCACCTCCAATTATCCATTATATTGAGAAAGTCCAGTCAGCACCCCAAGTATCCATGATGATGAGAAGGTCCAATCAGCACCTCCAATTATCCATTATATTGAGAAAGTCCAATCAGCACCCCAAGTCTCCATTATAATAAGAAAGTCCAGTCAGCACCTCCAAGTCTCCATTATATTGAGAAATTCCAGTCAGCACCCCAAGTCTCCATTATAATGAGAAGGTCCAATCAGCACCCCAAGTATCCATGATGATGAGAAGGTCCAGTCAGCACCTCCAATTATCCATTATATTGAGAAGTTCCAATCAGCACCCCAAGTATCCATGATAATGAGAAGGTCCAGTCAGCACCTCCAATTATCCATAATATTGAGAAAGTCCAGTCAGCACCCCAAGTATCCATGATGATTAGAAGGTCCAGTCAGCACCCCAAGTATCCATGATGATGAGAAGGTCCAGTCAGCACCTCCAATTATCCATTATATTGAGAAAGTCCAGTCAGCACCCCAAGTCTCCATTATAATGAGAAGTTCCAATCAGCACCCCAAGTCTCCATTATATTGAGAAGGTCCAGTCAGCACCTCCAATTATCCATTATATTGAGAAATTCCAGTCAGCACCCCAAGTCTCCATTATAATGAGAAGGTCCAGTCAGCACCCGAAATTTCCATTATAATAAGAAAGTCCAGTCAGCACCCCAAGTCTCCATTATAATGAGAAGGTCCAGTCAGCACCCCAAGTTTCCATTACAATGAGAAAGTCCAGTCAGCACCCCAAGTCTCCATTATAATGAGAAGGTCTAGTCAGCCTCCCCAGGTCTCCATTACAATGAGAAGGTCCAGTCAGCACCTTCAATTCCCCATCACATGTAGAAGTTCCAGTCAGCACCCCCAGGTCTCCATCATGAGTAGCATCCCTATCTACATGGTGTGAGAAGGAGCGACCAGATCGGCACCATCTACAACCCTACACCCCCATGAGCGTGTGAAGCGATTCAGTTATCCGCTTCTATTTGAGATGATGTCGCTGGAAAGGAATTTCTCTTCGTCGGTAGAAAGCTTTTTTCCTCACCTCAAGCAAACGTGTAACTTCGTCGGAATTCATCTCTCGCTCACCCTGTGATGTCGACCTCCTACCAACGTCCAACGCAATGTCTACCTGAAGGTCGGCGCGAACTTTGAAGTTTTATGACCTCCTTATCAGGGCCATAAACAAGGCGGTTTGGAGATCGCAAATGCACGCTCGTCGGGCCTGAGGTAGAATCTGTTACGTCGGTATTCAGATGGTCATCAAGAAAGCGACGTTTTACGCGATCTAGTAGATAACGGGTTAATAATGTGCCTCTCGATTTCCGACTATTGCCATATTTTCTCATTATTCTACCTTACTGATGATCTTCAATTATCTTCCATTATTCCAATCATTAGACATCTCTTTCTGTTTAGTTAATCAGATCTTTCTAATGCAAGGTTTTACCAGCCGATCCTAGAGGTTATGAACTAATCACAGGTGATCGCTTTCGATTGGTTAGAGAGCTTAGGTAAAGCGAGGACGACTTGCCGGTTTATTGCCGAAGATATCATGGTAAATCACGAGCTATGAATCTCTGTAGATAAATGAATAATTGATGAATTCATAGACATCTTACAGGATAAGTTCATTGCAGGAATATTGGAATTATAGCTAGCTATCTGTCGAGGGTGTAAATTGGGAGATAGCTTTATGACGTGGTTCATAGATGTCGATGAACGAGTAAGCATTGAAATGATCATGTTTAAGATAGTTTCTGCAGGGAACGAGGCCGAAAATGAATATTTCGCTGAATGATGTACACCCTATGCTTACTATGAATCTGTACGTCTGCCGAGTTCTAGTGAGTTCCTCTTCTTGTCAGACAGGATCAAAGAAAAGCACATGTTAATCCAATGGGACGCAGATTGCAGTTTTTAGCAAAAATGAATTTTCTTCGCTTTCTCTAATCAA
Source organism: Prostheceraeus crozeri (assembly GCA_907163375.1). Classification (NCBI taxonomy): domain Eukaryota; kingdom Metazoa; phylum Platyhelminthes; order Polycladida; family Euryleptidae; genus Prostheceraeus; species Prostheceraeus crozeri. The sequence continues at coordinate 12,915 of CAJQUW010008520.1, read as the reverse complement.
CTGAAAAGCAATATGTCTAGAGGCATGGCATGTTTTCAAGTCATTTCCTATCATATGCGTGTGATATTACCATGCTTCTGATCGGCGATGCACGCGAGAATGTGGTTCAATGTGGATTAAGTGGGTCAACATGTTGGTGCTTGCCGGCATTAGGAGGCTGGCCAAATCTAAATGGGTGCACCTTCATAGAAAGGGGTGCATGAACATGATAAGTAATGACCTGAAAATATTCTCTCAAAAGTCATGGTTCTAGACTTAGCGCTTTTCACTTGATAGGAGAATGCATAGAAAACCTCATTTTTACCAAAAATTGCAATCTTCGCCTCAATGGATTAACATGTGAATTCCTTGATCCTGTCTGACAAGAAGAGGAACTAACTAGAACTCGGCAGACGCGCAGATTCGTAATAATCATATGGTGTCATAGAAATAGATTGTTGTTTATCTGAAGTTGACTAGAATGGAAATTGACTCAAGGTCGCGGCACATCCGAGGCAACTAAGTTGGGGGATGAACCACCAATGAAAAGCTTAGAACTGCACATGTGACTGATTCTAACCCAATGATACAGTCGTTGACAAGTGTATCTAAGTGAAAATGCGTGCGATTTTTGTGCCACTATTGTGTATTGCATAAAGTTATACTTCCATTCTAGAGGTTTTATTGTTATCAATTTCTATGTATGGTGTGGATCATTCTGTGAAAGTCTCATTTTCGGCCTCGTTCCCTGTAAAAACTCTGTCTGGCTGCCGGACTACAAAACACGAGCCATGAATAATGAATACTGCTGAATTCACAGATATCCTGCAGGTTCCTACAGGATATCCTACAGCTTCATTGCTGCTGATGTAACTAGATCTTAAGAAGAAACCTGCCATAGATGCGAATTCTTGACGATGCTTTTAAGGCTTGTATTTGTATCCTTTGACTTTGTAATGCGACGTACATGATGAACTGCGTCAGTATTGAGCATTCGACCTAGAAATCCTGCAGCTATGGACTAGCGAACAAGATATTGAATCTCCACAGCCTACAAAAGCATCTTTAAATCGTCCAGCTCCGAAATATCTATCTATCTTTCTATCGGAATAAAAAGAAGGGAATTCATCTTTTCTCCACATGTTCTCAAACTTGTCGAAAGTTCTTATATTGTCAGAACTTCTTCTACAGTTAATTAAACAAATTATCGAAATGATTGAATTAGATCAACAGAATTTCAAGTTAGCATCGCAATGACGCATTTATCGACAATTTCTCGAACAAGGAAATATCACCAATTTCAGGCACTCACCGAGTATCGAAGTCGGCGGTTAATTGTAGAGATTTACTTCCATACGCAAGCGCAGCAATAATGTTGAGGAATTTAGACGGTTGTCACAACAGGATAATTTGCATCGATGGGTCAGACGAAGAGGGGGCTTCCTCTTTGCGGTGCCAGTGCGCTAGAGGACTAACGGAACTATCCTGGGTTCATTGACAACCAGCGGTATCCCTTTGAACAAGTTGCTCATTGGAATTCTAGCTCGTTCTCCTTCATGATCACAAGCGCACGATGGGACAGAAAGCAGAGGCTGATGAGAGCTGTTCTCCCGGATTGCGTGTGGGAACTTTCATGTAGTTGAAGTAGAGAGGAAAGCGAGATAGTGAATTCTGACTAGTAGTTGATCTAAAAATGCTGTGAGTGAGTGAAGGTGGTCAGAGGGTCGTAAAGTAAAATGTTTACTGTCCGAAATTTAGTCAGTGTTGTTGAGATGTCCGCCCAGTTACAGGAAACAGTGGAAGCGGAACTTTAAGCGATCTTTTCAACATTCAGAACAACAAAATTGTTTTCCATTGAACAGTAATTGTAGGCAGAATAGATATCTCATCATCCCGCTAATTTAGGAATTTGATGTTGCATTCTGCGATTCTGAAGCGAGGTCATAGCTTTTGACACGAGGTGATTTTAACTTCCCAATTATGGCCTCCATTTTCATATATATATATCTTAAACATAATGATTTCAGTGTTATTACTCGTTCATCGACATCTATGGACAACGTCACAGGTGTCTTATTTAAATCTATGATAGTTCAGGCATGAATAGAAATTACAGCCATCTGTTGTTGGGCATAAATTGGAAGATATATTCGTGCGCTGCGCGCCCTTAGATATCTTCCAATTTACGCCCTCGACAGATAGCTATAATTCCTATATTATGTAACGCACGTCCAATTTCGTGGAATAAACAGCTAGTATACAATTCAGAGCTCAGAACCGCGACATGCTATGGCTTGGAAACTCAGTGTTGCTGCAGATTTAACTAGTGTGCTCATTCGTTGACATTATTATGTTGCGATTTAGATATCAGTAATTTTACAGTGGTCAGTGCTCCATTACTATAGCAGATTTTTCAATTATGCAAAGGTCTAAGGACAATAGAGAAATTTTATCCAGAAATGTTGAGTCACAACATTTGGAGATGCTCGTAGATATGTACCAATGGCAGCAATTTCTTGTAATTATGTTAGGCACTGAAATCAATGTGATCTCATAGTGTGATCCTGATAGAAACTTTGGATCCTTTACATACATGCATTGGCGCGCATTTTGCACAGCATGTGTAATGAGCGCATGTGGATTGCTACAGAAACTTACTGAACTGAACAGTAATGAACCTATTGATCTCCAACAAAAAGAAGAGAAACATTCAAGTGACAGAAAACGCTTTTTCATCGGCCAAGTCTCAGCAGTGAAGTCTGGAAATCCAGTGTCGATTTCCGATCTAACTGGCCACTGTGACGAGACAAATACACACACAGTTTAGATTTCGCTTAAGGACAGTGGACGCCGGTTCATGGCAAAGAGGGTGATCCGCTTCGAATGGCTACAGACACGACAACTTCCCTCATTACTCTTTCTGTCAGAGATATCGGAACTTGTTAAAAGAAACGTTTCATGAACTCGTGAGACTTGGGTCGCATCAGATGCGAGGAAAACAACACCATTCTCTGACCTTAGTATGAGCTAATTGGGAACTTGATGCTGACTTATGTATGGGCAATGATAAATGTCTTATGATGATCATTTTGGTCTGTTCATTAACTAAAGATTCTGCCGGCAGACGAGGAGTTACCTGTGATGACGCAATTGATCGTTACTTCTAATCTCCAAGCAAGTTTTATAGCAACATGTATCAGTTATGTAATAGAAGGAAATCTAAGCATAGACATCAAGAAGTATATGCAGGTTACTAATGAAACATATTTGGGCTAGGTAATCTGGAGTGTCCGATCTGCATTGTAGAATCTGTACCTACATAAAACTCAGATCGTCTTCTACTCCGCGTGGCAAAGTTATCTAACAATTTGTTGCGATTGATCTGAATGTCTCTGTTTTCAGACTAATCTAATCGATCTTCTCCCATGCTCGATCGCAAATAATTTTTGAGATGCTTTAGAGCGGTGAAAGGTCGTTCTCTGTAGGTGTTCGCAACCGGGATTGTTAAAAAGCGTGTAACTAATTCATAAGGGGGAGGGGCATGGCCCGATGGATCTCCCCCTAAATACGCCACTGCTATAATACTAAAGGAGTAGAACGCACTTGGAAATTGAAAACGATATCTCGACATGGACACGCGCTGCCATAAGAAAACTAAACGGCACCTAATGAAAGACCGATCTCGGTGACTGACAAATTTAATTATGAATTAATAACATTGACCTAGATTAGTGCCTGATTGAGCGACGAAAATTGCTATCAACAGCGGATTAACTTCACTTCTTGCTTAACTAATCTGAAAAATAGAAAGTGCCAGTAGAAAGCGAAAAGTCGATTTTCAATGCAGTAAACATTATTCCTAATCGGCTACAAGAAAACGTTATACAGTATTGTTATTGTAGGCGATTATTTATTACAATAACAGAGCCGTTTATTCAGATGACTAAACAAACATAAGCTCGCTCTTTCAATTGGAACCACATTATGTAATGCTTGCGGTAATTAACGAATTGGTCCTGCAGTTTGCTATTTTATTGTATTTCACATTGCTTTCTTGTTAATTGTCAAGTGACTACAATCAAAGTACAATTAGCTTCTTCTACGCTAATGATGCAAAGCTGATCAGCTGATGATCAGCTGTGAATCAGATGACAACCAATTTGAAACTGCTTCGAATTTTTTGTACTTCACAGTACATAGATATTTTCCAAGTCTGTACAAGATAAAATTCGATAGCTATGGTTGATAGGATACATTACGTATCTGCTGCCGTAATACATTTTGAGATTCTTGACGTGAGCGTGTTTATCTCTTGTTTACCGGAACGTGCTTGATCTTGCAGAAGACAATTCTCCACACAAGAAATCGAACTCTGTCACCAGCAATGATCTTATCCCTCTTTATTGTGCCATCATGAGTCTTGTCATTATCACACTGGTACTTTACGTCGCATTCAAATGGTGGAGGCGAAGAAATGCTTCAAGCGCGAATAAAGGCTCGTCACAGGGTGGTTCTCTGTTGGGAGGTGGTACTGGACCGGTATCAGTGTTCTCCAGCGGAAAAAGGAAAAATGAAACAGTTGCTGATGCTGAAGGTCGAGTTGGACTCATAAATTTCAGTAAAGAAGGAAGTCCGTGCGTTCTGATGGTCACAAACAACAGTCCTTCTCATGGTGAGTCTCTTTATTGTATTGCATTGCTCCGCAGATCATAATGCGCCGAATTCAATGCCTCAAAATTTTTAGTTATATTCTTATTATTCTTATTTTATTTCGTTTTAACAACTCCATTTTCCCTGAAAAGGGGCAAGGAGAAAATGTCAGACATAAAAGTAACACGATGTTCATGGTCAAAACCGCAGTCAGTAGTCACCTCATGTTTTCTCCATCACACCCATTGGCACGTCCTTAACAATTTTTCGACATTTCAATCTGTCCTTCGCCTTCTCCTTTCCAGGTCTCTCTTGATACAGTCCTTCCAGCGAATCCTTGGCCATCCCCTTCTTCTTGTCATTGTGTCATCCATCTCTTCCACTTGTTTCACTATCCCTTCGTCTGCCATCCTTACTACATGTCCTGCCCACTTCAGTCTCTTTTACACCCCTTTCTGTGTCACCGTTTTCTTCAATCCTATTTCCTCCCTCAGCTCCGCCTTTCTTCCTTTCTCCACCAACCTTACACTACAGATGCGCCTTAAAGTTATTTCAACACACATGCAACATCTTTACCTGCTGCTCAGTTAGTGCCACCGCTACTAATCCGCATGTCAATGCTGGGAAGACACACGCTTCCAAACCTTTCCTCGTGTCCTCTGACCAATTTTTCTGTCCGCCAACACTCCTGCCACTTTCCTGTATGCCCCGGCTTGTGTCCTTCGTCTTACTTATGAATCGCCCCGACCAAGGTACAGAAACTTATCTACCTGCGTGCAATAATTTCCTCATGGTTTCCTTTTCACTGCTTTTCCTGCTAACTAGGTCCATTATGAATAGAAATGGGCTCAAAACACTACCCTGCATTTTGTGCACTCCAAACAGTGTGCACTTCAAACAGAATATCAAGTTTAATGGACGTGCTAAGTTTCCAGACCATGTGATAGGCCTATACACTAATCACCGCAATGAATAACCATGTTTAAAGGTAAAGGGTATTTCCTTGTCATAGCTTGTTTTGCCCAGTAATGTCCCACCAGTATAACTGATAAACAAATCTCGGTTTCATCTATCAAGATTTACAAAGTCCTTTCAGGACGCAACTGAGCGCCTGTGGCTATTAAGGAACTTTGTGCTTAAGGTCTGAGGATATCTTTCCATTCGATGCCCTGACGAATTGACTGTCTGCAATCATTTATGTACGCAGGTAGGCTTACTGCAGATGATAGAATAATTGCAGCAGCCATTTTGGCTAATATTCGTTTGCCAAAGAATTAATGAAGTAGTGACATTTTGCAGCAGAATTCATTTAAGATCAAATTATTTTCAATAATTAGTTTATTGTAGAGATTTATAATGGAGTAACTGTAGTCAGGTTCGTAATTGTGATTCGTCACAAATTACTGCATGTGGCAAACGAGGCGAACTCAGACGACATAAAGATGTGTCGGAAATTCATAAATAATTTCTGTTATTATTAAATTGTTGAATTATTTTCTATTTTTAAAACTCTTAATCAATCTATAAACATCGCTGATTGAAACAAGTTTTTTAGATTCTTTCCTGCTTGAATTTGCTTCTTAATGTTCAACGACCGCTTTAGACCTAAAACTCTGGTGTCAAGAATATATACGGACTATTCTTCTTGTTTTCAGGCACGAAACGAATTGCTGAGATCTCTATGAAGCGCATGCGTCAAATTGAAGCACAACTTAGCCAAGAGAAGAATGACTGTGGATGGGCAGCCTTAGCGAAAGCTTTAGGTAAGTGTAGAATAACAGTTGACATAAGTTTATCATCAATGCATTGGGTAGTATGCATGCGACCATGCTGCGAATGTTGCAAATTGACAAAATCTTCTAAAGCGATAAATGCATGGTTCGTTTAAACAATGTGCTAATGTATTAACACTCCAGATTAAAGCCTGACTGTGTCATTACTGTGCAGGCCCCCAGTAAGGCGGAGTGGTGAGGTTAAACCATCATAAGTACAAGCAGCCTACCAAGTAACTTGACTAGTACAATAGTTTCACTGTTATTCCCACAAATGTTTTCGTAGTTCATATAGAGTGCACTGGATGTATTGTGTTGTGACCGATTTATTTCCTTCTCCACTACTTTCATAAGCATCATGACGATAAGCGATGTCATTGCTACATTGTTCACCATGTATTGAAGTTTTGTACATTAATTTACTGTTACCGGGTAAAATGTAAATACGTAAATATTAGTTGCAAAAGATAATGTCTTGTTGATAAATGCCACTATTAATGAAATATTTATTAAGCATTATTTGTATACGTCTACTTTATTGCATGTGATAAAATCCAGAAATTTTAGTGTATTAATAATTTATCGCTGAAGGAACGCATTCTCTTTGATGTTGAAGAGCCGGTCAACTCTAGAGATTCGGTCATCCAATTCTATGCAAATTCCTATAAAGGACAAATCACAAAAGTCTATAAACAAGTTATGATTAGCCCATAGATATTAACAATACCATAGAAACTCCTATGTACTATTATCTACTTGTATGGATTAGCCAGAGACTACCAAGATATCGATACAGTCCCTTGAATTTCTCATTCATAGATTTCATGATACGACCATCAATTATATAATAATGAACTATAAACATCTATAAATCGCAAAATGAAAGGCTACATTCTTTCGAGAAGAAATAAGCGTTTACTCCCTTAGCTATCTGTTCATCCTTCGCTGCGCTCGGGCTGTACACCACAGCTGTGGGAGGAAAAGTCGATACTTCCTTTCTCAAGAAAATAGCTATTGAAACTTTTGAAACAATTAGTTGGTTGAAAATAGACCGCCGGCCATGGTGGAGGCCTTCTAATCAGCGGTTCTACGGTTTATTAATCATTTCACTCATACACATTCACAATTCACATTTCTGATAACATAGGAACTCTTACTGTTCATCAATCATCAGTTTCATTTTGTTTAGCAGTCTGCAATTCACTGAAATTTAATTCTAACGGTAAAACCTGAAACAGACACAAATCGATGAAACCAGACACAAACTGATATATCTCATGTCTAGTCAAGTTGATCATAGACGCCGTGTGAAGAATGTATCGTGGATAAATTATGATACAAACTTAATGCCAGAGTTATGATGCGAAACATTCAATGTTGGCTATCCTCATTACATTGCATACGGCAACAACGGAGTCGATTTGGTCTCGTTTACCAGTCGCAGCGATTTTCCTGTCGAATGCCGATGTGAAGGTCTGTTGCTAGGAATTGACGAAATTGGTTGTTTCTCGCACTTTTTTGTAGCTAGGAGCACATTCAGTGAAGCGGCTCTTTTAGCAGGACTCTTGGTACTTATCGGTTATCTCCCCCAGGTTTTCAAATTTGTCTAAAATCTGCAGAAGTAAATCAATCGTCACCAAACTTCAAGTAGACGTTCTTAAGCATATTTTCTACCAACATGCAAAATTTCATGCAGATCAGACAAGTGCTTCTTACATTAGAGACGATAATGTGAAGTGTATTGATGTCGACAGCTTGATCTGACTTCGTCTGTTCGACGCGCTATTGTTCCTCGTGTGTGCATTGTTCACTCTGCTTTCTTCTCAGACGATGAGGTCAGAAGAAGCCAGAACAAGCCGCAGATATCGCTGCACTTCAAGTTATCGCCCCTAATTCAAAAAGTGCTTGTTCAATCTGCACAAGTTTTGGTATGTAGGTAGAAAATATCCTCACTTGCATGTACTTAAAGTTTTGTGACGACTGATTAGTTCCTACGGATTTTATGCAGATTTGAAAACGGGGGGAAGATGAATATGAATTTAAACATTGTGCCTTTATATACTTTCAAAAAAGTTTACCTTCAACTGAAATCATTTTTCATTTCAGATTATTCTCCATCAGAACTCAGTGAGTTTGAGTCTCAAGCAGATCTCCATCGCCAGCCCCCAGTACGATTTCTTCTAAGTGATTATGCAGAGCAATCTTCAGCTACAGTCGCTCATATGACGAAAGCTTTGCAGAAATGTGGCCGAACTGACGTGATTCCCCTTCTAAAAGAACACTCCCCACGTCTCACGCCACCTGAGCCTCAGCAGTGCCTTGAAATGGGCAGCGTGTGAGCTTTATTTTATGTTGCTTGACTTTCTTCGAAGTCAAATCAGATTGTACACACAACGCACGGAACATGAGTTTGTAAATCTGTATCATATTTACTTAAATTTTGTATTACTGATTAATTTGGAAAGTAGCGCCTTTTAAACTTTTATTTTGATTTGAGGCGTTGATCAACTTGTTCTTCTGTTTCCCTTCTTCTACTAACAAAGACGTATCTTGCCTTTTTTTCTTTTTCTGACAATCGTGGATTTGTGTGACTCTTGCCTACAACGTTCAACGTTGCAGAGAGATGAGTGAACAATTCAGAACTCGAACACGGGAGACTAGCTGATACTCACTCTGTTTTGAGTCTCCGACTTATCAAAACCAAACTGTGCCATTCTCTGATAAAGAAATCCGCCTTCTTGCCTCTCTTGGCGATCATGTATCGTCACAACGACGATGATATCATTTTGTTTTCGCTGATGCAGCATTTGAAGACTTTGAAGCATGTGGTGCTTTGTATAGAGTGACTGTGGACATTTGCAAACAATTAGAATCAAAATCGGCTGAGAGATTCAGCCGGCTGAGAAACGCTTTTGAAGACATTTCTTTTTGTGAACACTTTGTTGCTGTTGATGCTGTTTTTATAAAGTATTTCAGCTGTTGATCTCAAGATTAGCGGTTTCTCAGCATCAAATGATATTAGTCAATAAATAAAAGTTGAAGTGAAAATCTCATTCGGCTTTTTTTACTCTATTGAAAGTTAGGACGGGATCTACTGACGATTTCTACCTAAATATCTTGATACACGACGTGACATGCTACGCGTAATTCACGCGTAATTACACATGACCCTAAACATCCGCGACTATACGTGACATTGCTGCAACATCTGTCGGCAGTCCTGTAATAAAGACTTTGCGTCTCGTGCATGTATCAGAGGCTAAACAATGTCATAGGACCTCAATTTCATGCTCAGGGAAGACAGAACATGCCTAGCGGTTCATCCGTGGTTCAAGGCGGCAGCGCAGACAACCGTAGACGACGCGCAAACTATAAAAGCTCGCCCGCGCGTATCCGTAAACATTCCCCATGTTTTAACAGCATCAGATCAAGTGATTTCTGACTCTTAGTGCAGCGCGTATGTACGCGCGTAGAAGAATAGAATGTCTTTAACCACGGATGTTTGGGGTGTTTCGTAATTACGCGTGGCATGTCACCTAGTGTAGCATGGATTTGTATATATTGAAACGCTGAATAAAAAAAATCACAGCCAGTCGCTTTCGGCTATAGGTAGGGTTAAAGGATTCCCATTAGAATCCAAGGCTAAAATTCAAGAAATAGCCTATCTATGGATTGTTAAACACTTGGCAATTTTCGTTCATTTTCTTTTGTAGAAAATAAACTATTTATCAGAATGCCATGAAATTTGAAACATGATTGAGTTCAGAACATCAACTTCGATATAAAAGTTGAAGTGAGTCACATGATTCTGCATTTGATGTTTAAGAGCCTCTACAAAATGATTAAAGTCGGCAAAATTAAATCAAAACATGACATTTACTCATTTTGTAGAGGCTCTCAAACATCAAATACTGAATCATGTGACTCACTTTAACTTTTATATCGAAGTTGATACTAAGCAGAACTAAAAAGTACAAAAATAGTAAAACATATTTGAAGTTTCAATTTCAAATATGCATGCATGATAAGCATGCAATATCAAATTCAAAACCTTCGCATTTGCAAATATCTTTATATTGATAGGAAGAATACTTTCATGTTTTATTTGAGTGCAATATGCCGAAATCAGCCAAAATATTCCAAGCATTGATATTTAAAAATAGATCTCACGCCAAAAGTGTAGGCTATGTACCAAATTTATTTTCCTTCACTCAAAAGTTGCATAATCGTAGACAGTAAGCTAGGGCCCATTTGAAAGAAATCTGGTGGCCATAACCTGCTTGGATTAAAAGATTTTCAAATTAATTTAGCCGCAATCTCTAACTCACCAGACTATCTCTTGATATTAGCGAACGACGTTCCCACAAGGCTGCTCCGATGCACTGCTTTTTGACATGTTCCTCTGCTGGAACATTGGTTGAAAACGGGGTCAATTCTTTACTGTATATCTTTACAATAGAAAAATTTCCTTCTCTACACAATTTCTCTGGTCAATCACGAGTCATTAATTCCATTGTGTAGAGCCGATGCGAAAAAGACAATTGCTCTTATAATTGGTTGAAAACAGTTTTCAGGCAACACCTTAGAAAATTGAACAATATGTTTTTTCATCAATCTGAAATGAGCAATGTTTTTGTTTTTTTGAGGATTTCTCATTATAATGGTTTCTTAAAATATTTTATCATTCGACTATAGAACTGCCGAAAGCTGTATAATGATAATTTGACCAAGTACCTACATGTAGGCTAGATATAAATGCCTACATGTAGGTACTTTTCTCTTGATCTTACTCTTCAACAATTTTCGTGTTGATAGTACTCGTTTCGCTCGAGTGTGTGACAACTTGTACCACTAAAAAGATAACGATCAAACAATTCAGAAAATTTGTTTGAAATGTTCATAGCTTCATCTCACTTGTAAATAGATGAAGTTAAATAGAAACAAAAAAGTGGAAATTTGTCAAAACTTTCACAAAACCAACTGTTTTCTCAATAGCGTTTTATCACAAACTACAGCGCTGAGATTTACAAAAATCACACCATCTTTTTCACAAAGCCTTCCAGATTAATATTGCGACATATTATTTACCTTACATGGTTCCCAAAAGGCGATTACCAGCAGTTCATGGAAAACAACTGATGATTTTTATGAGGACTAAATATGAGAATAAAAGCATCATTTAAAATACCGGTGAGGTGGAATTTTTCGCCTTGCGCAATAACACAAAGAATGGACAATATTACTGTACCATTCAATTGTCTCACAATGCAAGTTAGGTACAACTTTATGGAGCATCTGGAAGACTTCGACTGAAATGTACCTACATGTAGGCCATTTTAACTCTTTAACATTTTTAGCCTATAGGCTGATAATCCTGAAAATATTTGGTGCTGTAATTTTGATGAGGACAAATGTAGAGCAACCATTAGAGTATAGATTCATTTATTTCATCTTAAGCTGTAGACATAGAACTGAAATATGAGATGGAGTGATAACCTATTTAAACAAATCATCGTTTCTCTTAGCTTCCTTATCAAAATATCCTTTCTGAGGTACGTTTCTCACTTATTTTAACAAGCTGATATCATTTACATAGCACTTATATCAAATATTCTTATCATGAAGCCCAATATCCAAATTGAACGAAATAGTTCAAATTTTAGAAAATGACCTACATGTAGGTACTTTTGTTCTTAAGGATTTTTGGACAAATAATGCATGGCTACTGCTGTACAACCATTCAAAATACAACTATGGAAGCCAAAATTTTACTTAAAAGCGCTTATTAAAAAAGCTAGATTCAAAAGATAACAATAAATTTTATGATTCCTTGTGCTTATTCATTCAACTTAAGGCAAATATTATTTTATCAACTATGTTTAGTTAGGCTAAGGCCTATACAAAAATTAACTGAAAAGACAGGCTGCTAACAAAACGGTATTTGATTCACAAGCAAGAACCAGAATATCTCTAACAGACACGATGCTTATTCATGTAGCATCCCACCCAGCAAGAAAAATCCGCGGAACGAACGGATACAGGGAAGATAACCACAAAAAAACCGCGGATTACTTTTAATAAGTCGATACGGTGATAAGAGGATAACAGATATCCACGGATATGCGAGAGATATCCTCTATTTTCCGTGGCAGATGATGAGAAGGATAGTCGATATCCGTGGATGGTGCACGGATATTTGAAGGTCATACCTCACAAGGATACCGGATGAGTATCCTTAAGATATAATTACGGATATCCGAGTTTGTTAAGTACTAATGTAAGTTGCAGCATTAAGTTGTTTTTGAGTACTAAGCAATATGAGCATAATATAGGAAGAGTCAGCCTTTTCATTAGAATTCAATTGTACTAGGCCTATTCATTGGGGTGCAATATATCAGTAATTGTAATGGTTGATTATGCTTTGGCGCGAATTTGCGACAGCTTTTCATTTGATATTTTTTAGAGATCTATACAGAAAGCCTACAATTATATATATAGAATTAATTGAAATTCA
>CAJQUW010008519.1:22500-66257 GCA_907163375.1 Prostheceraeus crozeri | reverse complement strand
GGTGGTTGCTTGGGGGTGAGGCTGTGGGGGGATGGGTGTGGGGGGTGGTGGTGTGTCTTGGTGGATGGGGGTGTGTTGTGGTGGGTGTGCGTCTGTTGTGTGTTGGGTGGCGTGTTTGATTGGTTGGTGGGTGGTTGGGTTTGGGGGGGAAGGTGGTGTGGTGGGTGGGGCTTGGAGGGTGTGTTTTTTGGGTTCCTTGCTGGGTGTGCGGGGTGTGTGTGTGGCCGGTGGATGGTTTTGTAGTTGTGTGTTTTGTTGGTGTGTGGATTCTGGTTGTTCGGTGGTTCGGGAGTTCCTATGTTTGTTGTCAGTTTGTGTCTCTGTGAAGTTCCTATCTGTCTTCGTTTAGATGTGAGACGCCATTTAAGATTTTGGGACATTGGCGAAAAACGACAGAGTTAGAATTTGGGACGTTTTGGGCTGTAGCTTCAAAACGAAGCATCGGATTGGAAAACGGATTTCAGATTTGGAATCAGCGTGAAATTCTCTATCTGTATGGTGAGTTTCAAGGCAATCGGCGAGAAAAAATTTTCAACATTTTTCGAAAAAACGACAGAGTTAGAATTTGGGACGTTTTGGTGTGTAGCGCCCAAACGAAGCATCGGATGGGAAAACGGAGGCCAGATTCGGATTCAGCGTGAAATTCTGCATCGGTATGGTGAATTTGAACGCAATCGGAGAGAAAACATTTTCGCTGACGTCCCCCCCCTCTGGACAGCTCGCTTCGATTTTGGCTTCCAGTGGACGGATTTTGTCGTGCCATAGCTCGTTTGAAAGCTAAGAGTGAGACAAATTCACTGAAAGAATCGGCTTGTTCCTATCTGTCTTCGTTTAGATGTGAGACGCCATTTAAGATTTTGGGACATTGGCGAAAAACGACAGAGTTAGAATTTGGGACGTTTTGGGCTGTAGCTTCAAAACGAAGCATCGGATTGGAAAACGGATTTCAGATTTGGAATCAGCGTGAAATTCTCTATCTGTATGGTGAGTTTCAAGGCAATCGGCGAGAAAAAATTTTCAACATTTTTCGAAAAAACGACAGAGTTAGAATTTGGGACGTTTTGGTGTGTAGCGCCCAAACGAAGCATCGGATGGGAAAACGGAGGCCAGATTCGGATTCAGCGTGAAATTCTGCATCGGTATGGTGAATTTGAACGCAATCGGAGAGAAAACATTTTCGCTGACGTCCCCCCCCTCTGGACAGCTCGCTTCGATTTTGGCTTCCAGTGGACGGATTTTGTCGTGCCATAGCTCGTTTGAAAGCTAAGAGTGAGACAAATTCACTGAAAGAATCGGCTTGTTCCTATCTGTCTTCGTTTAGATGTGAGACGCCATTTAAGATTTTGGGACATTGGCGAAAAACGACAGAGTTAGAATTTGGGACGTTTTGGGCTGTAGCTTCAAAACGAAGCATCGGATTGGAAAACGGATTTCAGATTTGGAATCAGCGTGAAATTCTCTATCTGTATGGTGAGTTTCAAGGCAATCGGCGAGAAAAAATTTTCAACATTTTTCGAAAAAACGACAGAGTTAGAATTTGGGACGTTTTGGTGTGTAGCGCCCAAACGAAGCATCGGATGGGAAAACGGAGGCCAGATTCGGATTCAGCGTGAAATTCTGCATCGGTATGGTGAATTTGAACGCAATCGGAGAGAAAACATTTTCGCTGACGTCCCCCCCCTCTGGACAGCTCGCTTCGATTTTGGCTTCCAGTGGACGGATTTTGTCGTGCCATAGCTCGTTTGAAAGCGAAGAGTGAGACAAATTCACTGAAAGAATCGGCTTGTTCCTATCTGTCTTCGTTTAGATGTGAGACGCCATTTAAGATTTTGGGACATTGGCGAAAACGACAGAGTTAGAATTTGGGACGTTTTGGGCTGTAGCTTCAAAACGAAGCATCGGATTGGAAAACGGATTTCAGATTTGGAATCAGCGTGAAATTCTCTATCTGTATGGTGAGTTTCAAGGCAATCGGCGAGAAAAAATTTTCAACATTTTTCGAAAAAACGACAGAGTTAGAATTTGGGACGTTTTGGTGTGTAGCGCCCAAACGAAGCATCGGATGGGAAAACGGAGGCCAGATTCGGATTCAGCGTGAAATTCTGCATCGGTATGGTGAATTTGAACGCAATCGGAGAGAAAACATTTTCGCTGACGTCCCCCCCCTCTGGACAGCTCGCTTCGATTTTGGCTTCCAGTGGACGGATTTTGTCGTGCCATAGCTCGTTTGAAAGCGAAGAGTGAGACAAATTCACTGAAAGAATCGGCTTGTTCCTATCTGTCTTCGTTTAGATGTGAGACGCCATTTAAGATTTTGGGACATTGGCGAAAAACGACAGAGTTAGAATTTGGGACGTTTTGGGCTGTAGCTTCAAAACGAAGCATCGGATTGGAAAACGTATTTCAGATTTGGAATCAGCGTGAAATTCTCTATCTGTATGGTGAGTTTCAAGGCAATCGGCGAGAAAAAATTTTCAACATTTTTCGAAAAAACGACAGAGTTAGAATTTGGGACGTTTTGGTGTGTAGCGCCCAAACGAAGCATCGGATGGGAAAACGGAGGCCAGATTCGGATTCAGCGTGAAATTCTGCATCGGTATGGTGAATTTGAACGCAATCGGAGAGAAAACATTTTCGCTGACGTCCCCCCCCCTCTGGACAGCTCGCTTCGATTTTGGCTTCCAGTGGACGGATTTTGTCGTGCCATAGCTCGTTTGAAAGCTAAGAGTGAGACAAATTCACTGAAAGAATCGGCTTGTTCCTATCTGTCTTCGTTTAGATGTGAGACGCCATTTAAGATTTTGGGACATTGGCGAAAAACGACAGAGTTAGAATTTGGGACGTTTTGGGCTGTAGCTTCAAACGAAGCATCGGATTGGAAAACGGATTTCAGATTTGGAATCAGCGTGAAATTCTCTATCTGTATGGTGAGTTTCAAGGCAATCGGCGAGAAAAAATTTTCAACATTTTTCGAAAAAACGACAGAGTTAGAATTTGGGACGTTTTTGTGTGTAGCGCCCAAACGAAGCATCGGATGGGAAAACGGAGGCCAGATTCGGATTCAGCGTGAAATTCTGCATCGGTATGGTGAATTTGAACGCAATCGGAGAGAAAACATTTTCGCTGACGTCCCCCCCCCTCTGGACAGCTCGCTTCGATTTTGGCTTCCAGTGGACGGATTTTGTCGTGCCATAGCTCGTTTGAAAGCTAAGAGTGAGACAAATTCACTGAAAGAATCGGCTTGTTCCTATCTGTCTTCGTTTAGATGTGAGACGCCATTTAAGATTTTGGGACATTGGCGAAAAACGACAGAGTTAGAATTTGGGACGTTTTGGGCTGTAGCTTCAAAACGAAGCATCGGATTGGAAAACGGATTTCAGATTTGGAATCAGCGTGAAATTCTCTATCTGTATGGTGAGTTTCAAGGCAATCGGCGAGAAAAAATTTTCAACATTTTTCGAAAAAACGACAGAGTTAGAATTTGGGACGTTTTGGTGTGTAGCGCCCAAACGAAGCATCGGATGGGAAAACGGAGGCCAGATTCGGATTCAGCGTGAAATTCTGCATCGGTATGGTGAATTTGAACGCAATCGGAGAGAAAACATTTTCGCTGACGTCCCCCCCCCTCTGGACAGCTCGCTTCGATTTTGGCTTCCAGTGGACGGATTTTGTCGTGCCATAGCTCGTTTGAAAGCTAAGAGTGAGACAAATTCACTGAAAGAATCGGCTTGTTCCTATCTGTCTTCGTTTAGATGTGAGACGCCATTTAAGATTTTGGGACATTGGCGAAAAACGACAGAGTTAGAATTTGGGACGTTTTGGGCTGTAGCTTCAAAACGAAGCATCGGATTGGAAAACGGATTTCAGATTTGGAATCAGCGTGAAATTCTCTATCTGTATGGTGAGTTTCAAGGCAATCGGCGAGAAAAAATTTTCAACATTTTTCGAAAAAACGACAGAGTTAGAATTTGGGACGTTTTGGTGTGTAGCGCCCAAACGAAGCATCGGATGGGAAAACGGAGGCCAGATTCGGATTCAGCGTGAAATTCTGCATCGGTATGGTGAATTTGAACGCAATCGGAGAGAAAACATTTTCGCTGACGTCCCCCCCCTCTGGACAGCTCGCTTCGATTTTGGCTTCCAGTGGACGGATTTTGTCGTGCCATAGCTCGTTTGAAAGCGAAGAGTGAGACAAATTCACTGAAAGAATCGGCTTGTTCCTATCTGTCTTCGTTTAGATGTGAGACGCCATTTAAGATTTTGGGACATTGGCGAAAAACGACAGAGTTAGAATTTGGGACGTTTTGGGCTGTAGCTTCAAAACGAAGCATCGGATTGGAAAACGTATTTCAGATTTGGAATCAGCGTGAAATTCTCTATCTGTATGGTGAGTTTCAAGGCAATCGGCGAGAAAAAATTTTCAACATTTTTCGAAAAAAACGACAGAGTTAGAATTTGGGACGTTTTGGTGTGTAGCGCCCAAACGAAGCATCGGATGGGAAAACGGAGGCCAGATTCGGATTCAGCGTGAAATTCTGCATCGGTATGGTGAATTTGAACGCAATCGGAGAGAAAACATTTTCGCTGACGTCCCCCCCCCCTCTGGACAGCTCGCTTCGATTTTGGCTTCCAGTGGACGGATTTTGTCGTGCCATAGCTCGTTTGAAAGCTAAGAGTGAGACAAATTCACTGAAAGAATCGGCTTGTTCCTATCTGTCTTCGTTTAGATGTGAGACGCCATTTAAGATTTTGGGACATTGGCGAAAAACGACAGAGTTAGAATTTGGGACGTTTTGGGCTGTAGCTTCAAAACGAAGCATCGGATTGGAAAACGGATTTCAGATTTGGAATCAGCGTGAAATTCTCTATCTGTATGGTGAGTTTCAAGGCAATCGGCGAGAAAAAATTTTCAACATTTTTCGAAAAAACGACAGAGTTAGAATTTGGGACGTTTTGGTGTGTAGCGCCCAAACGAAGCATCGGATGGGAAAACGGAGGCCAGATTCGGATTCAGCGTGAAATTCTGCATCGGTATGGTGAATTTGAACGCAATCGGAGAGAAAACATTTTCGCTGACGTCCCCCCCCTCTGGACAGCTCGCTTCGATTTTGGCTTCCAGGGGACGGATTTTGTCGTGCAATAGCTCGTTTGAAAGCTAAGAGTGAGACAAATTCACTGAAAGAATCGGCTTGTTCCTATCTGTCTTCGTTTAGATGTGAGACGCCATTTAAGATTTTGGGACATTGGCGAAAAACGACAGAGTTAGAATTTGGGACGTTTTGGGCTGTAGCTTCAAAACGAAGCATCGGATTGGAAAACGTATTTCAGATTTGGAATCAGCGTGAAATTCTCTATCTGTATGGTGAGTTTCAAGGCAATCGGCGAGAAAAAATTTTCAACATTTTTCGAAAAAACGACAGAGTTAGAATTTGGGACGTTTTGGTGTGTAGTTCCCAAACGAAGCATCGGATGGGAAAAAGGAGGCCAGATTCGGATTCAGCGTCAAATTCTACATGGTTTCGGTGTATTTCCAGCTCAATCGGAGCACTAGAACCGGAGATAGACAGGATTTTTAGTGTTTGGATGATGGGTATTACGTCATCAGCTGATCGCCACACACTATATAAGCTGGAACCGACAGAGACTTGTCATTCAGACGAGAGGTTGCCAACGGTAAGTCGTCTCTCTGAGCTCCGATGATAGCTTCGGACATTCCAAATCCCGAGTTTCTGTAAGAAACCGACTTAGAAAATTTCATTGCTGATATCAGCTAAGGCGTCAGACTTAGAGGTTCGCCAGGAGATGGCCTTCGTCTCCAGGCCATAAAAGACTCCAAAACTTTAAAGGCTTGTAACTTTGCTTCTACAAGTCCGTTTGACTTGATTCAAAAAAGGTTCGGTCGCTATTGACCTGCCCTAAGTGATAGACTACTTATAAATTTCATAAGTAGTGCTAAAAAGTTGAAAATTTTAAATTCACTAGTTTTGGAGGTTTTCTGGGGTTTTCGACCCTGCTGAAGTGAATGAAAGCATTTTTAATGATGTCTGAGCCAGTCTTCTCATGGTATAAGCGGCTTTTCACTGAAAGCGAGCAAGACACGGAGAGTTTTGCTGTAATATTCCACTGACAGGGTGTTCTTTCGGGACGGCGGACGATGCCGTAGTGATAAGTGTGGCAAGGGAGTGTGTCATAGTTTAGACCGTAACCGCTGGGACATCTCATGTCTCATGTTGGGCATTTGACACAGTTCTCAACGTAGCACTTTGAAGGCCAATCGGTTGAGTCTTAGCTATCTTGTCATGGGTGGCCTCTAAACATCTCCATTGCAAAACGCTGGTGAATCAAGCTCTCTACGGCTTGCTATCAAGCTGCTCAAAGTCTGTCAACCTCTTACCAACTCTACAGGTTTTCATGTCTGAGCCAGTCTTCTCATGATATAAGCGGCTTTTCACTGAAAGCGAGCAAGACACGGAGAGTTTTGCTGTAATATTCCACTGACAGGGTGTTCCTTCGGGACGGCGGACGATGCCGTAGTGATAAGTGTGGCAAGGGAGTGTGTCATAGTTTAGACCGTAACCGCTGGGACATCTCATGTCTCATGTTGGGCATTTGACACAGTTCTCAACGTAGCACTTTGAAGGCCAATCGGTTGAGTCTTAGCTATCTTGTCATGGGTGGCCTCTAAACATCTCCATTGCAAAACGCTGGTGAATCAAGCTCTCTACGGCTTGCTATCAAGCTGCTCAAAGTCTGTCAACCTCTTACCAACTCTACAGGTTTTCATGTCTGGCGAATACTATCATTAAGGTGAATCTGCTATCAGTCAACTTGAACGTTGCAAATGAAGTTCGGTGTAATACTTCCTTTCGACGGGCGTTCCTGTAAAGGGCGGCGGTGAAACCCGTAGCTATGTATACCGCAAGGGACATTCGGCAATGGTCAATCTTGATAAACCTCTCTGCGTCATGTTTGCAAGTGATTGCCTCTGTCTCAACGTAGTATGCATTCGCGCCAGGGCGACATTTAGCCAACTGTCGAAGGTTGCCTAAAACTTTCCATTGCATACGTTATGAGAACCATGAGTTCTACCTGTCTATATCAATGAGACGAATTGATGAATGGAATGAAATGGGAGGACACTCACGCGCCACACGCAACATAACACACTTCTCTCTTCCGCAGTCTAACAAGCTCTTTACACATGGATCGCAGTCGATTGCTATCCCAGAATCATGTAAGCTATCTTAATTTTATTTAACACTATTTCATCTACCATCATCGCCCATATGAAATGTTATAAGATTTACAAGTTAGACTAAGCGTGCTACTATTTCCAAATGAAAAAGTATACATGGTTAAATCATCCACTGAAGTCCCATTCAAGTAAGTCAGTATGAAAGCAAAGATAATACGAAATAAAAATTTATTATGGCATGTATTTCAAAAGGTCTTCATCGTCAATATCGTCCCAGAGTCTGGCTTCACATAGATCACAAAAACAGTTCACTTGTTTCAATCGTTCTTCCACTGCGAGCCTCACTTTGTCGATATACTCCCACTCCGCCATAGTTCGTGGCTGGGAGTTAGGGGTGTACCACTCCCATAATTGGTGGAGGAATTTCGAGCTGGTGATCTCCATCACATCGTCAGTATCGTACTGGAGATACTTCCACCTCACGCCTGTTAGGTCGGGACACTCTTTCTCACATACACTCTCCTCTTCCTCGTCCGCTGGTAATGATAACTTTCTGATATTGTCGAGTCGGTACACCTTCTCTACCTTCCCCTTCGTTGGAGCGTTTGGTGCAACGAGCGCCTCTGGTGTTGAGCATGGAGAAGAGAATTTTGTGTTTGATGTTGTCGGAGGGCTTGTCATGTTGACTGTGAATAATGACTTTGAAATGTTTTCTAATTCTTAAGTATCAACAAGCAACCAATCAGAATGAACAGCCAATGAATGATGAATATGAAAGTATATATGCAAAGTGACATTCGTGTCATTTCACTCTGTCTTTCAGACGTATAAGTGAAGTGTTCTCTGGCGAATTCTATATTTGAGGCGTACAAGTGAATTCCAAATTTGAGTGAAGTCTCTATCTTGTTGAAGTATCAACCTTAAACTTGATTTCATTGAAATGGTAAGTTGAAAATTTCTTCACTCATCTCCCTCAAACGTGTGGCTAATAGCATTTTCCTCAATTTCAGGCATCAACTTCATCACCAACGCCCTCCCTTCTCGAGGAAAGTTTAGAGTTGTTGAGTCAAGGTAGGTTGTAACAATACACTGAGACTTGAACAGAGATGATAGAATGATTTCTCTTTCAGGTGATACCAGTCCCATCTCGAGCGAGTCCATATCAACATTGTCGCGGGAATGCAACGATCGGGAATGTGCTGACTGTGGACACATATTCACGAGGAAGCGTGATCTCATCCGACACATCAAGCGAGGTGTTTGTAGACCTAAGTCAGCATCAATCTCCGAAGGTAGGGATGATTCTGTTAACGATGTCTCCTTTTCTTGCGATTTATGCATTCAGTCTTTTGAGTCACATTTTGAACTATCTTCACATAGACTTCGACATACACACAGTGACGATAGTTATACTAACAGCACCTCCTCTATCCGACTCTCTGAAGTGTCAATAAATAATTTAGTGAGGAACTACCAGATGGAATCCTCAGAAACCATTACTGACTTTGAAGAATGGTTTCATCAAAATTTATCTTTGATTGGTGCGCTCTTCAACAATTTAGTCAATTTTAGAATGAAGGCGCTCATCTATCTCAAAATAAAATATGTAAAAATCGACCACCATACTGGTCAAATAGTAGAGAGGTTGGAGTTTCACATACCCTCCTCTCCTGCAACCGAAGTTGTAGACTGTAAGTCTTGGATAAATTTTCATATCCAAGGGTTAAAATTAAATATAGATAAATTTAACGAGCGTGATAGTGGACTCGTTTTTGATGGTATTGAGACCGCCATGATTAAAATCACTTTATTAGAGAACTACTCTGGACGAGGCTCCTTTAAACTTCCGAAAAATTTAAGAAATAAAGCAGCAGTCATTTCTGTAGATTGCGAATCGCAATGTTTTAAGTATGCCGTCCTCTCCATTCTCCACTATAATGATGTACAGTATAGCCGATACCGTAAGAGTAAGTATCAACAGTGGGAGAATGAATTAAAGTTTGATGACTGCAATAGTGAAGATATGAAAATTAAAGATATAGAAAAATTTGAAAAATTGAACAACATCAAAATAGTTCTCCATGTTTGGGAAAAGGGATTGAAGGGCGTCCGTTACAACTCGCGTTCGAGTTGTTATGACCACGTTGTTAACCTTTTGTTAGTAAGACAGGATGATAGTGAGGAATGGCACTACTGCGGTATTCCCAAAATTTCTCGTTTATACCACCACCTAAGAAATTCTAGCTCAGAGATTTATTACTGTGACAGATGCATTCGGAACTTTAGGAGTAAAAACAAATTTGAAACTCATTACGAATGGTGTAAGCGAGGTAAACTACAAATGGAGCGCATGCCCAAAAATAAGGAGTTTTCATATAGAGAGAATGGCGATGAACTAAGTCCTCTTCGTGTCATCTATGCCGACATCGAATGCTATATCGATGATAACACCCATCGAGCAGCAGCCATTTCCTGCTATGAAGTATGGCATGACCATTTCCAAAATAGAAAAAATAAAATGCACGTCTGGCAAGGTGAGGATTGTATTTACCAATTCCTACAATTCCTCGAACAGGCTGTAAAATTTCAACAAAAGTATGATGGTGAACTCTATCGCAGATCATTGCATATGACAGCAGATGATCAAGCAAAATTTGATAGTTGCAACGTTTGCCTCAAATGTAGGAAAACATTTGATGATGATAAGATTAAGAAAGTGCGCGACCATGATCACATCACTGGTAAATTTAGAAACGCACTATGTTCAAAATGCAATTTTTCACTTAGGATGAAACGGCGTACATTACCCGTCATTTTCCATAATTTCAAGGGCTACGACAGCCATATAATAATAAAAGGAGGTTTAGGTCAAATGAAAGAGTGGAAGCTTGATGTAATAGCACAAACGAGAGAGAAGTTTATGGCCATGACAGCAAAAGTACCTGTCGATAAAACTAAAGAAAATAAGACGGTCTATTTTGATATAAAATTTTTAGATTCCTACCAATTTATGACTGCATCACTGGCCTCTCTCGTACAAAATCTAAAGTCTCTTCCACTAACACAAAATCTTAAGAAACAATATCCAAATCTAACCGATGAAGTCATCACACGGAAAGGAGTCTTTCCATATGCATATTTTGATGCGATTAGTAAACTCGGCGAGACTTCTCTTCCGCCCATAGATAAATTTAAAAATGATTTGAGCGGTGCAGAATGTAAGACCGAAGATTATGATCATGCACAAGATGCATGGATAAAATTTGACTGCCATACATTTGGTGAATATATGATTGCCTACCTTAAGTTAGATGTATTTTTGCTGGCTGATGTATTTCAGGAGTTTCGACGAGTGGCATTAGAAGAAGATAAGTTAGATCCCGTCCACTTTGTCAGTCTGCTAGCCATGTCATTTAAGTCTGCTTTTAAAATGAATGGTGAGACCATTCATCTCTTACAAGATCCAGAGATGTATAATTTATTTGAGCGAGGAATTCGCGGTGGTCTCACATTTGTAAATAAACATAGGTTAAAATCAAAATTAGTAGGCGATGATCAGACTCATCTTAAGTATTATGACCAAAATAATTTATATGGTAGTTCACTATCCAAACCACTCCCTCACTCTGAGTTTAGCTGGTTAGATGATAGTGAAATTCAGCATCTCTCCAACCCTTCTAACATACTAGCAATCCCAGATGAAGGTGATTGGGGATATTATTTTGAAATAGATCTAATCTATCCAAATAATATTAAACATAAAACCGTAGATTTTCCACTCGCACCCGAATCAGGTGAAGTGACCAAAGATATGTTTTCCGACTTTATGAAACAATTTCATAAAGATTTAGAATCATGCGGTCAACCCGACTATAAGCCTTGCCGCAAACTTTTACTCACCCAGTATGATAAGAAAAATTATCTAGTCCACTTTAGCATCTTAAAATTTTATTTAGAAATGGGTATGATTTTAAAAAGAGTTCACCGCATTATTAAATTTAGACAGAAAGCCTTCCTCAAACCATATATTGATAGCAACAGCCAGAAACGTGCACTAGCCCAAAATAATTTTGAAAAAGATTTTTATAAGTATAAGAATAATAGTCTATTTGGTAAGACGATGGAGGATGTTAGAAAACGTGTAAACTATAAACTAGTCAATGATGTTACAAAATTTAAGAAATTGGGCTCATCACCTCTATTCATCGATAGAGACATTATCGATGAGGACCTTGTAGGTGTTAAAATGATAAAATCTGAAGTTGAGTTGTGTAAGCCCATCTATATTGGCCAAGCTGTACTAGATTACTCTAAGCTTGAAATGTACCAACTCTTTTATAAAATACTAAAACCATGTCCTCTCGTAAAAGAGGTTCGTTTGTTGGGTGGTGATACAGATAGTTTCTTCTTAGGTATTACCACTCAAAAAGATTTAAATTTCAATGAAGTAGGAAAATCTTTAGAAAGATATTTTGATACATCAAATTATCCTACTGATCACCCACTCTACTCCATCAAAAATAAGGCAAAACTTGACTGCTTTAAGGATGAGACAGCAGGGAAGGAAATAGATGAAATGATTCTCCTCCGTCCAAAAATGTACAGTATGAAATTAAAGGACAGCGACGATTGTATTAAGCGTGCTAAAGGCATATCAAGATCATTGGTCTCTAACATGAAACATAAAAATTTCAGGAAAGCCTATAGAAATAAAAATATAACGTTTGTCAATATGACAATCTTAAAATCTAAGTCACATGAGATCAAAACTCATACTTTTAGGAAACGGGCGCTTTCAGCATGGGAGGATAAGAGGTGCTGGTTAGAACACAACATATCTCTTCCACATGGACATCCTGACACAAACATACCACCACCCAAAAGAATTAAACTCACACTACCACATTCAGGAGACGTCTTAGCATAATCATCCTTAACTTAGTATTTTGATGTTGATTTCTGTAGATAAACACTGTTGTTTTATGTATCGCATGAGATTGTTTTTCCTTGTGAATATGTGTCCACATCTGTACATTCCCCATGTGGTGACTTTTCCACTGAAAGACATTTTTCCTATCCCTGTATATTTCCACCCTTCACGAAGTAAACAGACTTTTTGTATATAGCAATGTTTATTGAAGTGCGCTCATGTATATATTTTCAGTGGATGTTGTATAAAGTCTATTGCTTCACATTCATGCACATATTTCAATAAATGTTGTATAAAGACTTCACTTTGTTTTCCGAAACACTAAAGTTACGAGGGATTTAGTATCTTTCACATGGATGCACTCTTGTAAACCATTGGTAATTTTGATAGTAATAGAGGGTATAGTTTGTTTGACGACGGGATGATAGAAAATAGATTCAAACATCTTCTCGACTATTCCATATGAAGCGTCTTTATCATGAATGAAATCACGTAAAATGTATTCTTTTTCTCACCAACAGAAATAGGTAGAATCAAATCGCTTTGAATGTAAAGGTGCTGTTCATGTTTATCAAGTGTCATTGGTGTTTCTATACCAATCGTATGCGAAGCAGCAAACACAGTTTGTAGCATTGAAAAACCAAAGAGTTTTTTCAAATTTTTACTCAATTGACATTGAATGTCATCACCCAGTTTCAGAACAACGCGTTGATTTTCAATTGAAAACGAAATGTGGTGTGTCTTTACATCATATTTACTTTTCATCACATGCTTCAACTTCTGTTGTATATAAGGATTTACTACATGAATGAAGCTTTCAACTGTATGATATAGACGCGGCATTATATTGATAGCAACTTTAGATTCTTCATAAGACTGGTAAATTTTCTTGATGCGATCGCCATAGATGTCCACCCACCATTCATCATTAACTGAATCAGCTTTAGTGTGATATTCATGAGAAGCATACACCACACCGCTTCCAATAATAGGTGTATAATGTCTTACAAAATGACGCAAGGTTGGAGAGAAATAAACTGTAAGTTTGTCATTATATTTCTGAATGACCAACTTATTTTTGTCCGCCATAATTTTCTCTCCATACTTCTTACCCACAGTCTCATTCCATCGTTTTACTAACTCAATAAGTGATAAAGGTTGAACACCACGCTTTTTCAAAATGATGCGTTCTTCGCATTCTACAACATCTTCATCAAATATTTTAAATCTATAATGAAATTTGTTGATTCGATTTGAATAAACTTTTTTAACATTTGCAGTAGCAATTGACGTTGCAGTAGCAGTCCATGGCCAAAACCGAGATGTGGATAGAATTCATTATCCAACCTCAGTGTAAGACCTTTAGTAAAAGAATGAAAGCGAAGGAACTGTCTCCCACTCCAATGATAGATAGTAAACTCATAAGCTTTCTGATTTTTATTCTTCATGATGGAAGTATTACCACTATTGAACGCCTTAATAATTTTCTCATTCCCAAATGGTTCATAATAATCTGATTTTATCTGAATCCATTCATAGTTCCACTTTCCATCTGATGTTAAATTGTATGGGAACTGGAATGCATTATTCATCGTTATTCCATCATGGGTGCGAGGAGTCAATATCATTTCTTCCAAATCATTCACATTCTGAATATTGCTATCATAGCAAATACTAGAAACGCCAACCTCCCATTCACCTTCTAAATGTAGTGGACGATTTAATTCTACTCGATAGTCTGATGGTTTATTTTTGGGAAATTTATTCATAGAAGCATTACTGGGTAAGTAGATTAGAAACGAGTCCTTATTTTCACTTTCCATATTATTCACATTGGAAAAATATATTAGCATACTTTTGCATTAACTCTTCATTCGGAAATGGAGTGTGATACTTGTCACAGCATCTTTATGAAAAGGAATCAACGCACCAGCATCGTCATAAATGGCAATATCAATTTGTGGGATGTAGTTTGATTTCAACTTTGTATAATGCACTTTCTTTAAAGTATGCTCAGATAAAATACTGCAGCTTTTTGGCTGGTATGGTATCATTGCTAGCAATGGAGC
Source organism: Prostheceraeus crozeri (assembly GCA_907163375.1). Taxonomy (NCBI): domain Eukaryota; kingdom Metazoa; phylum Platyhelminthes; order Polycladida; family Euryleptidae; genus Prostheceraeus; species Prostheceraeus crozeri. The sequence goes on along the minus strand of CAJQUW010008519.1, from coordinate 52,063 downwards.
TTCAACATCTCCCACACGTACATCTTCACCAATATTGGAATATATCTGAAAATAGTTAATACGACGCGATAGTGACATGTCTGCGCTAGCTTTGGTTACAGTACCACTTTTAAAGATATTTTGATCAAAACCCAAAATGTCCATTAGAGTTTTATCCATAATTAGTTCAATACCTTTTCCACTTATAGTGAGAGACAAAGTACCTTCTTTTTCAGAAAATGAAATAAGTTGCTCATTAATCACTTCATTTAAATAATCTACAACCAATTTAACTGAAGTAATGATGCGAGGCATCAACACTCTTGTTTCATGTAAGATACCACCTAAAGGCTCTACACACTTTCTGTATAAAGATACGCTCCATTCTGTATCAAATTGATTTGACCTTTCACATGGTAAATGTTGCATATTAAATTTTCCATGAACAGCTGCAGAATGATGTCGTAAGAACTGATGAAAATCTTTTGAACAAACTAATAGTAGATTATCATCATTTAATTTACTTATTGCAATATGATTAGATGATTTGATATAAGTCAATGTTGCCACTTGTTTACCATCAACTCGAAGGAGATAATTAAATTTCTTCAATAATGTTTCAGGAGTCATGTTTGTCTTTCTTGGCTTAATCACAATCTTCTTCACCAACGTCTTCTCATTTTTTGGAATAAGATCTACATAATAAGCTTCCTCTCGATATATTAACTGTTTATGACCACTTATGTGGTAATTAACGTTAAAATTATCATAGCTTGTTAAAGCGCTAGCGAGGTAACCTAAATCATTTCTTAAACTTGGACTTAAACCAACAATCCAATCTTTCTCAACTACATGATGTACATAAGTATAATCATCATTGTGCGGAGTAAATTGGACAATATGTTTACACGCTTTATTCAGGAAATCATATATAAACTTTTTACATAATAAGAGATCTTTCTTTGGCCACTGTAGAATGTATACTCGGCAGCCCTTTTCACATTGGTAAGCAGCTGTACGTCTCATATTAATAGTCATCACCTCATGATCAAAAGTATAGACACAGTTGCTATAAACAAGTTGAGTGACACCCACTTCCCAATTTCCATTTAGCTGTTGTGCATGATCAATGGGAGTAGAAAAGAGTGCGGCTCGATTACTAGCAAATCTATTTGCGGCCGCATTGCTAAGCAAAATATGATAAAACGACATTTTTATATTGCTGATCTGCAACTTTGCATAACATCATGAAGACTTGGATTTTGGACTCTCTACAATATATCAGAGTTGATCGTGATGGAAACGTACATTTCAAAAATTCTCATGGTCATACATCAAGAGGTATTACATTAACATGGCGACAATTTGTCAACCTCAATGATATCATGAGGGATTTGGAATATTTTGAAACATTAAGATTCATCTCCTTGGGTGATCAAGTTTGGCTTCAACATTACAGAAATGAAATTCAAATCTACCATTCTCATTCCGCAAACTGTTTCTCATTTCGCAAATACAATTGGGAGAAGTATAGAAGATACATACATCGCTCCATCATGACATTTATTCGTCGTGAGTTCATCGCCGTACTATGCAAATCTTAATCAGACATGACTAGCACGCACCATGAGTTGGAAATTAGATTCCCTACAACGTATTGAAACGGATCATGATCGAAACGTCTATTTCAAAGATTCAACTGGAAATGTGAGAAGAGAGTTTGCTTTATCGTATCGTCATTTTCAATCTCTACATCATATCATGAAGGATTTGAAATACCTCTATATGAAAAGACATTCACGTATTGGAAATCGCATCTGGTTGCGCGTCAACAATCGGCGAATTCAACTCTATCATTCCCAACTTCATACTAACTTCACATTTCATCAAGGTAGTTTGGAAAAGTATAAAAGGAAGGTACATCGCTCAATTTACTCATTCTTTCATCATGAAGCGCCATCGCTACACCATTGTCAACATTCTCCGTCGCTTCAGACTCTACACCAAAATCGATCTCACAACATTACACCAACACCTTCCAAACAGCAAGTATTACCCGGGCCGACCTCAAATGTTAGTGGTGAAGATGAACAATTCACGGAATCTTCAACTCTTCCCAAATGGGACTGTACAGATTCTCGGCGCCCTTTCTCATTCATCGGCGCAGTCAATGCGCTTAGAGCTACAAAGACTACTACGTCGGATATGGAAGAGGGAGAGGTGTGTGATGTCGAATCTGACTGTGGACAATATGGTGATCTCTACTCAATTGAGTGAAAGTGTATCATTTTTGAAGATTCGTACCAGCAGTTACAATTTGTGTTATGAACCCGAACTGTTTCCTGCAGCTCTCATTAGTTGTTGGTTACCTGTGCATGTGGCAATCTTTCATAATAGTAAAGTGATCATTACTGGACTAAAATCTCATGTACAAGCAAATGTGATCCTAGACTATCTCATTGAGTATGTACGTACCCAGCGGATTGTAAAATAAAAATCAATTTTTCCAACATGATGTTTTTATTTCAAATCATGATAGAACTTACAAATCATTTTTTCATTAGAGGATGGATTACATGAAAAGTTTTGAATAATAGATGCAAATTGAGATACATGTAAACGTTTTAAGATGAAGTACAGTACAAAAGCACCACACGTTGATGAAAGTGGATGTTGTAGTATGCGTTCATTTCGCTGATATTGACGCGTATGTTTTCTCAACCACTGCTGTGTTGGTATATTTGGAGGTTGAGCAAGAGAGTCAAATAGTTCACCACGTCGGTCTTCTCCAATAAAGATCGCTTTCCAATGCTCACCGCCTAAATTCTGCGAATGAGTGTTTAGCACAATAAAGATGGGATAGTGATTTACTGCAGGTGGTAAGGTATCGAGTGAATAGACATTATCGAAAGCTTTCAACGTCGCTTCGTTTGCATTACGCTGCACTTTAGTCTTAATATCGTCAGCAGTCAACCAACTCATTAACGATTATACTGAAGAATCACGTTACGATACTTTGTAATTTCAATATTTGAATCGAAGACTGCATAAATTAATACATTGATCGTCTCAGGTAGTGTTCTTTTGAACGTCAAATCCAAACGAATATTATGAGGCACGTTCGCTTGACGATAGGGTGCACTAATATCGCTGTCAGCAGTCAAATCAAATGCATAAATAGTATATCCACTCTTAAACTCTTTCATAGTCAGTCCGTTGGTGTCATCCGTATTGTAAAAGCCAAAGACATCCATAAAATCAACATAACTGCGCATAAATTGATCCGAAGCAAAATCTGGTTTGTAGGGTGGACCAGGATGACTCACACCATTTACACGTAAAGCAATTTCACTTACCTGATTGTGTTTAAAATTGAAAGGATTCTTCTTTATATTACCATTAAATGCATCATTTTTAACCATTGCCACCGTGAGGAGCTTCGGTGCTTCCGATGGAAAGAGGCCATCTTTCATGAAACTCTTTTGATCTTTCGGAATTGTAAAGGTGAGAAGCTTTGTATGCTGAACGGGGTAAATGGCATTTTGGCGGTTAAGGCCTTCAGCATGCCCTCTAATGACACTTGGATTCGGTACTACTCGACGAATGTAAAGTGCAATATCTTCCACATGAATTCTAAAATTGTCAACTTTAGCAAATGCATTCAGCGCAAATTCAGGCTTATTCAATGTCAGCTTGAGTCGCATGCTGGTATTACAGAGTAAAAACTTTGACTGTCTAAAGAAGTCTAAATTCAGCGAACCATATGGCTGACATACTTTACTATCTTTAATCATAGCAGATCGCTTTACAAAGCCACTGTTTGTTTCAACATCAAATTTTCCTGCTTTATCTCTGTACCATCCCATGGCTTCCATATGACTTTTTTGTGCTGCTGGATGAAACTGTGATACATGATTGAAATATGATTTATAGGGATAATCGCTTTGACCACCTTCCACCTGCTGCTCTCCAATCGTTAGAGAAACATCGCGAAGTAATGTAGTCAATGGTAAATTGTTTAGTCCAACTTTATGTGCATCGTCAATAGCAGTTCCATGTGCTTGCTGAATTCTAAACCTCAAATCAAGCATCGCATAACTCAAATCTATGTAGTCATCACTACCACCAGGAATAACAAATTCAATGGGGCCAGCATTCTCAGCTGTTCGAGGATGATAATCTACAATACTTGAACTAAGAATATCTGTCTGTATGGCTTGTTGATCGAACAAACAAAAACCGGAAGTTTTACACTCCATGATTAGAAGTTATAGCAGCGTCGTCGTTTAGCGCCTGATGAATGATTAGAGCCTCTACGACGTTTGCGTGAATGCCTTTTGACTGAAGATCGCACCTTACCAGCTCCGCGATGTTTCCTCCTTCCTTTATTCATTCGTTTAAATGATTTCTTTCCTTGAGTAACACCAGCAAAGGTCTGCTTCAATGTTTTTAAACCACGTTCCTTCCCACGATTCAACAAACTGCTCTTAAAACTTCTACCTCTGGAAAGATCACTAGCAACATCACCAGCAAAGCCAACGGCATTACTTAAAACATTTCGTTTTAAAGATCTACCGACATTGGATATGAGAGGTGCTACAACAGATTTCAGTGCACCAAGTATGCTACCTCCACGTTGGCGGCGAGCGCCGATCTAAATTTGTCCTCCACCACTTACATAGGAGGGTCGTGAATAAAATGAGGCAGTTGGATTCATAGTTCAAACCCTAAACATTGTTAGTTACAACTTTGCATGAATCACTGTCGATCACTTAGATGAAAGATGTCGGCACGACGCATCCAAGAGTTCATACTTGAAGGATAACCAGTCCATTTAACAAGACACCATTCTTCACCTTGTCGTTTTTTACATCGAATGATTTTCTCTACCAAATATGTTTCACTTTCAGTGACTACCTCAATCTCATCGCGGTAAAAGCTACCCTCAATTTCTTCATTATCATAATCTTTCAACTTGTAGGTGGTCGGAGAGTCTTTTTGATTAATCCTTGATACTGTAAATACCTCCTCTGTCCAATTCGGAAGGTACCCTTTAGCAAAAACACTTTTCACTTTTGAAATACGAACTTTATCGCCAATTTTCGCATCACTTTTCACATGAGTGCGTTTACGTTGGAATGATTCGCGCACTTTATCTACATTGTCAGCATTTACATCTACTGGTCTGAGTCCAATAGAACGATGGATAGAGTGATTGTAGGCATGGAGTGTATCTTGTAGAACCTTTGTCCAATTTTGTGTCAAGTTGGCAGTAAAATGTCGCCACAAGCGATTTTTTAATGTGCGATTAAAACGCTCAACGAGTGCAGCTTTATAAGCACTCTTTACACTAAACAACTCAATGTCATGCCTCTCAAATAATCTTCGCACATGCTGATTTTCAAACTCTTTACCTTGATCACTCTGAATTCTTTTTGGAATCCGACCTTCTCGAAAAATTGTTTGGAATGCTTTTGCTACTCCTTTCCCTTCTTTAGTTTTTAAAGGTTGAGCCCACGCATAACGCGAGAAAATATCAATGACGGTTAAAATAAAATTATTGCCCGAGTTATGTTTTGAAATGGAGGCGACATCGCACAAATCTGCTTGCCACTGTTCATCGATGTCATGAACAATATAATGGCGGGTGTGGTACTTCTTTTTTGCTTGTTTGTGGAGTGTATAGGTAGCCTGACCCTTTAACCATCGTTTCACTTGTGATTGTGGAAGACCACTCGCTTTTGATAATTTCTTGATAGATGCAAATCCTGCCGGATGTTTTACATCATAATAGATTGACTTCAAACGTTCAGTCGATGACGACTGACTCTTTTTCCTCCTTCTCATCTTTTTGTTTTCTTGCCTTTCTACATTTACAACAACTACAGCATTTAGCTTTAGCGGTTTTGCGATCGTGTTCACATTGCTTAGGGGTTTCATTATGAGAGCTGGCGCAGCAAGTGCAAGTGACAACGACATTCACCTCTGGCGGCTCATTACATGGCAAGCAACACATCTGCTTCATATTAATAGTCTGAGAACATGTATTTCCTGGGAGGAGCTGTTTTACGTTTTCCTTTTACTAGTTTTAGTGGTGATGTAGATCTACGTCGAGTTCTTCCTCTTGTTTGCTTAGTGAGTGTGGGAGGGGATGTAGCAGGTGACGTCTTAAACCAATTTGTTGGCATTTTCATCGTCTGAAGCATTGGAGCAGTAGCCACTGTTGAATCAAGTTCTTTCAATGTCTCATTATTCAAAGCAAATTTTGGTACATTATGCTTTTTCAATAGTTTAAGAAAGTATGACCAACCAGGTGGAACATAGCCCTGACGGCGCTTTCTACGTGTCGCATACTGAATCAAGTCTTCATAACGTGAAGCATCAATCACTTTATTTTCATCTGTAATGATTTCTCCTCTATCATTTACATTGAGATGGGGTTCAATACTATTGAAAAGACATATGGCATGTGCGCGAGATGCTAAAGGTGTAGCAGTCGATGCAGAGTCACGCATCTTATTCTTCAAGTTTTTTAATTGCTCAACAGTTTCCGATTGTAATAATACAGCACGATGTGGATCTTTGATGTGAACATTTTGCTGATAATCTATTTCTTTCCTATACATTTGATTTGCAAGAGGTTGCTTTACTTGCTGCATGGCAGTCAATTGTACATATTCATCCTGAGGAATAACAATCATGCGAGAATAAGAACTCATAGTTTGTAGATAATCATGGGAGTTTTCAAAATATCACTTCGAAATCTAAATTCTTCCGGACACTCTTGCGTAAAGTCAATGAATAAGTAACCGTGTGGTTTTTCAGTAGCTGCTTGAAAAATTTCAATTAAGGCTTTTGATCCTCTGGGTGCAACTTGTCGCGCTAAAATTTCAAATTGACTTTTATCTCGCGGATTCTTGAAAATAGCATAATAGTGTGTATTCAGGTTTCGTGTACGAGCTTCTTTTCCATCAGGAAACAAATTTTGTGTGATATAGATGATAAAGCACCTTTTATGATGTGCTGCGCGAGTGAACATATCTGTAACATCTTTTGAATTCTTACTTTCTTTTAATAAATCATCCAATACAACAACATCATTAGACTGAAGTTTATCCACTGGAATAATTCCTTCATGTCGAATAAAGTTGCGACTTTGCAATTCCTGAAACAGCGACGGTTGATAAATACCATAACACCAAATCACTCGATTGATAGGTTCCTTAAACAACTCCCTTCTTTTATCCAATAAATTCATCGTGAAAACAGTTTTACCTGCATGAGATGGACCTGATACAGTCAGAACTTTATCACATTGAAGTCTGAAATCCATTTTAGTACTTTGAGACTCAACATTTGCATAATTAACGCTTAGAGCCAAAGATATTACCCAATAGGTTGCCCACGGCAGGAGCTATCATTGGAAGTATTGCTGAAAGGAAACCGCCCTTTTGTGTTAGAGTTTTCCTCTTTCTTTGAAGGGTGACTTTAGGATTGGAGATGAAACGCAATTTCGTAGCATATCGCTTAAGTAACTTTCGTTGTTTTGGTGCTAATTTCTTCGTCCTCAACTTCCTCGCATGAGAAATAATTTCACAAATGAATTTATCGTTAGAATGTCGTATAGCATTGTATCGCTGATTTGCTTTCATTCGTCGGAGAGCTTGAATGGCTGAAGAAAACTTTTGACTTTTACGTTTCGTCATTTTACGTTTCGCCATTTTCCGTGTTAGTCTTTGCTAAAACCTATCTTTACCACATTTGCATAGGTACTAACTATTGCGACATAAGTGACACCCGAAATGAGCAATATCACAGTGGTTACATTGACAAAGTTGAATGCAATTACGTATGAAACAGCGTTGACAAAAAGCATGCTTACATCTCTTGAAGATGCGCTTTTCATTTCCATCCTTTCGCTTACATACATCGCAACACATAGTTTCACCGTTACTGATGTCTATAGCAAGTCTTTTTGAAGATATGAATTTGCTAGCCTTTTCTAAATAATAGACGCATGTACAGAAGGAATATACTTCGAGAGTGAGCAGACATAGCTCGAAAACCAGTTGTGCTACAATCAAGTACCACTGCATTTTCAATTTTTGTTTATGGAAAGTTGAATGTGAATATCTGAAATCGCTTCAATCACTAGACTGCTACCATGATGGTTAAATGCGTTAAGACGTTCAGCAATTTTTATCATATGTCTTTTAAAAAATTCTTCGGGATGATCTACCACTTCCATTGAATAAGAAGCAAAATGGAAAGAGCGACTTTCCACCTCTTCCTTTCCAAAATGACTAAACTTAATTTTCGCAACTAATCGCGCCATGACAATGCTATCAGAGAATGTATTCATTAACTCTAGAAATAGAGTGGTAGCATCATCGACCACTGCTTCGATGTCGGTCTCATCTTTATGAAAATTTATCACATAATCTTGAACAGCTCCTTTTAAACTTTGCCTATAAAAATGTAATGTTCCGCAGTCGTTTGAGAAAGACATGATCGCCCTTTATCTAACCCATCCATTGCATGAAAACAACAACTCTTCTCATAGTAACATTTATTGAATCACTATAACAAGCATGCATTATAAATCAATGGTTTGAAAGAGATAAAATAGATACAGCTGGTAACTATCATACAGCGAGCAATGATAACCATACAGGACTTTGGCAGTGTTGAGGTAAGGAGGAAAGAAGCATTGGTTATGAACGAATAGACAAAATAGGAACACACAAATCCTTAAAACGTTTCGTGACTTCATGGTAGTGTTGATTCACTCTACTATCCCAAGGCGGGAGCAAAATATCATCAATGATTAGATTGGGAAATACTTTCCTCTCCTTACCAGGATTATTACAAAAGATGCGTATAACATTGAAAGCAGCTAACCATCGTTTAAAGTCAATAAGAAGAGCACTCTCACAAGAAAAGCCATAGTCTTGCAAATATTTCAGATTAAGTCCATGAATGTGTTTTCTCGCCCATTGATCAACATTGGGATCGCAGTTGGCATGTTGATGATAGACACTAACAATCTGATATGTCCAATTGTTCATAGCAATAGCACTGAGCTCCTGTACAGGTTCACCCTCACAATCCATAAAAATGATGATAGAAGCCTAAAACGGAAATTTACACATCTAAGGAAACGTTCTATAACATATTACAAAATGAAGAATTACATCGATGCTTTTCACGACAAAATACACAAATGATATGATGGCAACGAAGACGTAAAATGTATCTAATAAGGCCACGTCTACGACACTCAAAGCACATAAGCGAATTGTCATAGGGTAGAGTTAGGAAAGGACTAGTAATTCTCCTTCTTTGATTTGCGTTTTGATGCAGCATTCTTCTCCGACTTGCGCTTCTTACCACTGCTGTTAAGGATTTGATCAATTATGTCGTCCACGTTGGGTGGTTTTGGAATATATAGGATGGATTCCATATGCATGGAGAGAGAGGCTATTTTATTATCCTTGTGTCGACCATAATATAGCCCATTCACTTTGAAAAGGATATCCCAAGTACCTTCTCCGAGCTCATCACATCTGATGGGTATTGATTGATCACCCTCCTTCTTATAGTAAGTACACCAATGTGATACCGGTAGGCAAATGTGATTACCATCCCAAATCTTTCTATAGGGAGTATCCTTGTCATCTCTCGCCCTCCACTCTTGAGCAAGAGGAGTAGGAATGTCCATATTTAATATCACATACTCCTCAATAATATCAAGTTGGCGGCGAATGTACGGACTCACGGGGATCAGTATGTAGTCCCAATACTGATTGCGCATTATCTTGACATCCGTGGAAGGGAGCATTCCCGTTTGGAGTACTACGCTATGATCGTCATAACGCAAGACTTGTTTAAATTTACGCTGTAGCGGTGTAGGATTATGTACCTTGGTTGTTTCTTCCACTGGCCTCAGTTGTAGATGATCTGACCGTAGCGAACCTTGTAACGTTTGACCGCCATTTTGTCCTACTAGTGCAGCAGATGGAGTAGATGCCTGAAAATGAAAAAAGATTGTATTAAGTTTACGTTCAAGGGAGGAGAGGGAGGGAAGTAGCGACTTACCATTTTAGTTGGATAATAGAATAGAGAGAGAGAAAATGTGCGTCCGTCACTCGTATGATTCAACGATGGAATGATTCTCACTGTGGAAGGCTCGCTATTTATAAAGAAATGCTTGATTCTCATTGGATGAAGATCCTCATTGGACAATAACATCAAGCTGATTCCAAATCTGAAATCCGTTTTCCAATCCGATGCTTCGTTTTGAAGCTACAACCCAAAACGTCCCAAATTCTAACTCTGTCGTTTTTCGCCAATGTCCCAAAATCTTAAATGGCGTCTCACATCTAAACGAAGACAGATAGGAACAAGCCGTTTGTTTCACTGAATTTGTCTTACTCTTAGCTTTCAAACGAGCTATGGCACGACAAAATCCGTCCACTGAAAGCCAAGATCGAAGCGAGCTCTGAAGAGCGGGGGGGGGACGTCAGCGAAAATTTTTTCTCTCCGATTGCCTTGAAACTCACCATACAGATAGAGAATTTGACGCTAATTCCAAATCTGAAATCCGTTTTCCCATCCGATGCTTCGTTTTGAAGCTACAGCCCAAAACGTCCCAAATTCTAACTCTGTCGTTTTTCGCCAATGTCCCAAAATCTTAAATGGCGTCTCACATCTAAACGAAGACAGATAGGAACAAGCCGATTCTTTCAGTGAATTTGTCTCACTCTTAGCTTTCAAACGAGCTATGAGACGACTAAATCCGTCCACTGGAAGCCAAAATCGAAGCGAGCTGTCCAGAGGGGGGGGACGTCAGCGAAAATTTTTTCTCGCCGATTGCCTTGAAACTCACCATACAGATAGAGAATTTCACGCTGATTCCAAATCTGAAATACGTTTTCCAATCCGATGCTTCGTTTTGAAGCTACAGCCCAAAACGTCCCAAATTCTAACTCTGTCGTTTTTCGCCAATGTCCCAAAATCTTAAATGGCGTCTCACATCTAAACGAAGACAGATAGGAACAAGCCGATTCTTTCAGTGAATTTGTCTCACTCTTAGCTTTCAAACGAGCCATTGCACGACAAAATCCGTCCACTGGAAGCCAAAATCGAAGCGAGCTGTCCAGAGGGAGGGGACGTCAGCGAAAATTTTTTCTCTCCGATGGCGTTCAAATTCATCATACCGATGCAGAATTTCACGCTGAATCCGAATCCGGCCTCCGTTTTCTCATCCGATGCTTCGTTTGGGCGCTACACACCAAAACGTCCCAAATTCTAACTCTGTCGTTTTTTCGAAAAATGTTGAAAATTTTTTCTCGCCGATTGACTTGAAACTCACCATACCGATGCAGAATTTCACGCTGAATCCGAATCTGGCCTCCGTTTTCTCATCCGACCACTACTTCCATTCGAAACAGTCCATTTTACAACCCAACATTCAGCAGATTGCACGAAAAACATCACACACTATAGCCTCAAGACTAATCCTGGCGGTCGCCCAAGTCCACCACGACACTCTGTCGTTCCAGAGGGGGGGGAGTCAGCGAACATTGTGTTAACGCCAACCCACCTGGCCGGCACACCACGACACTCTGTCGTTCCAGAGGGGGGGGGGAGTCACACACTATAGCCTCAAGACTAATCCTGGCGGTCGCCCAAGTCCACCACGACACTCTGTCGTTCCAGAGGGGGGGGGAGTCAGCGAACATTGTGTGAACGCCAACCCACCTGGCCGGCACACCACGACACTCTGTCGTTCCAGAGGGGGGGGGAGTCAGACTCGAAGCACCACGGCGGCCGACCACGACACTCTGTCGTTCCAGAGGGGGGGAGGGGGAGGGGGGCGCGCCGGTCGAGTGTTCGCCGTTTTCTTACTACTATAGCTGGCAGCATCATTTTGATCATAGAAATTGCCATGGCATCGCACATATTGATACTGCAGCTCTCATTAAGAAGAGAAAGAGTGTTCTCTTATAGAAGACTACCCTCTGTTATTTAAGCAAGATGGCGAGCTATTTCGCAATTTCAGATTTTCGAGAAGGGAAATATTCAAGTTAGTATAGACGATTTCGGTGAGGAATTATCACGAAAAACTTTATGAAATCGTCCGATTCATCCAGTGCTTCAAATGTGTCAGTCTGTTTAGAGCACACCGAGAAGGGCGCGTTGTGGTTGAGCAAACAATCGGACAGTTAAAGCAAAAGTTACGCTGTCTTGTTTATGACAGCGTTATTCATTTGTTGAAAGGTTGAAATTAATTACTTAGTTTAGTTAGACAGTGTGAAATAAAATTTTACAACGAGTTTGGTTAGTGTTCGACACATGGAATTGTAAAATAAAAAAACATGTCTTGTCTATTTCGTTTTAATGTAATACGCATCTCAAGCATTCATGTATATTGAACACTCACAATGTAGAAAATGATTTCAAACCATATTATCATCAAACGACTATTCTCCACTTGGATAAACAAATTGAAACATATTTTGGCCGAAATACTTTGAAATAAAGTGTTAAGTTCTGCAGGGGTCCATCGAGGTGATTTCTTTGTCTCACTGCGAAGATCTATTTCTACACTGCAATACTAAAAGTCATGAATGAAGATACGCGCGGATGATGCGTTATGATGTGATGTCAGACACATGACGTCACAAATGATTCGATCATTTGTTCTAAGGAAAGGTTTTATACTCTCTTCAATCGCGACCCTTCTGTCTAACGATTGATCGCGGCGGAATTTCCTATTAATCGCTTTATTACGATGTCGATTTATCGCTTTGGTTATACTCCATCCACCTGGAGGGAGAGGACATTTACACGAATGGCATTTGGATGTTTTGATTACAGACCCGGCAAAAAGTTTAGCAACACCCCTGATTTTGCAAACAACAGAATGTAGCGTTTGCTAAAAAGTATTTTAATAATGCGTTCAAATTACAATGCAGAAGTATCAAGAAGCTTACCAACACTGAGAATATGCGATTGTCGAAAGCGAGCGACTAATGAGTGTCACATCAATACTTTGTGTGATATCCTTTTGCTGCCAAACATGCTTGAATACGTTGGGGGCATTGACTCAACCAGTTTTCTGCAATGGGCAGGAGTGATCTCAGTGACCCACAAGCGTTTCACCTGTTCCGCTAGAGTACTATGAGAGGATATATGGCACCTCTGAAGCCTGTCCTTCAATGTTCTCCAGCAATTTTCTATGCAATTGAGATCTGGTGAATTACCGGGCCAGCCTTCTAGGATCTGAAAGTTCTGTTGGGCAATCCAATTCGACACCAGCTTTGCCTTATGCGCCGGTGCTCCATCCTGCTGCAAAATCCTTGTTCCTCGAATATTCATGAAAGGCTCTACCTTCTGCTTGAATATTTCTAAGTAATTGATCGCCTTAACAGTTTCTGTCTTGCCAAAGACATGAAGTCCACATCTGCCTCTTGCAGAAATTCCTCCCCAAATCCATTAGCTTTGGTGCAGATCGCACAGTGAATGATGTGTAAGATGAATTGAATCGTTCTCCTTTTGGTCTGCGAACATGGGGCTGGTAGCTGCGGTGCTGCGACACAATCGTCTCATCCGTAAACATGACTTCAACCCCATTCTTCAGCGCTCATGTTCTGGTAACGCTTGCAAAAGGCTAGCCTGTCACGTACGTTTTTCGCCGATAGGAGAGGCTTTTTAGCTGGCTTGTATGACTTCAAACCATATTTGTTTCGAAGACGGCTTCTGATAGTTGTCACTGATGGAACATGTGCAGATGGAGGCAGATGTGCTTGAATTTCTGTCGCTGCTGCAAAAGGGTTTGCCTTGGAATAACGATGAATGAATCTGTCCGTTTGTGGTGAAGTAGCTGTAGGCCTACCGGGGCGGCGTTCACTGGCAAAAGATTTGGTATTTTTGATTCGCTTTAAAGTTCGAGACACGCCGGAAGTGGAGACGAATAACTGGGTCGAAATTTGACGCAAACTAAATCCATTGGAGTGCAATACCAAAATTTGAGCACGTTTTTCAGTCGACAAGTCTGGCTTTTTGCCCATTTTCGGGGAGCACAGAAAGGACAGTGACGATGAGATAAGTCACACAAGTATTCGAATGATCAAGGCCATCTCTTAACAGTTTGCTATATATGATGCTGAGCTAAAAATAGAACTGTGGGAATCCTTGTGTTCTTAATTTATGTTTGTGCGTGTGTGGTGTGAGCGTTTTTTGGATTAAATCTTGGTATTTCAAACCTGGAGAAGAACACGATAATTTGCCTCTCACAAGACCAGCCCAATAATGCCCCAGACATGCTAGACTACATTGGTGGACTATCTGGAAATGTACCTTAGATCATCTTATGCCAGTCCAGTGAAACACGCTTACATGCATTGGCGGTCAAGATGTTCTCTACTGTCATATTGCAGAACTCTCTTTGACTGAAAGACCTATCGTCCTCAAGTCTGTTTTACCAGAAATTATACAAGAGCAAAATTTAATGCGATATCTAGTCAATGACAACTGATTTTAAGGGTCAGTAAATTGTTTGACACGTCTACAAGGTATTTTGATGTGACAACATGTTCGAAATGCTTTCAGGTATTGATGCGATCTGACTGTCTTCAAAAACTGGGGTGTTGCTAAACTTTTTGCCGGGTCTGTATAGCATGAATCACGTGATTGATGTAAATAGTTCAGACATCAAAAATGAAGCAAGCATAAGGCCTCAGCCACATTGTGAGCTTTTCCCAGAGTTTCCAGGCGAAGCGTTTTGCAGCAAAAGCATGAAGTCATCATCGCATAGGAGTTGTTGACCGCCACATAGCGAGCGAAGGAAAGCCGGACTGGTTTAAGGACATACGTTTGCTCGGGACGCTCGTATTTGCTTTGCTTTTCTTTCAATGTCGCTGAGGCCTAATACGTTTTATTGATAAAAGCAAAATGAACATGATGCCCATTCTTAACATCACATTATGTGAACGTGAAAGCATTATGCATTGTTAAACGAATATCCTCTTAAGATTGAAATGGCATCACAATTGAAATGAAGCCTCTTTTCCTAGGGACCTGCGAATCGGCAGATTTTGTGTCGAATCGAACCGGGTCGTAATTCGCGAATCTCAAATCGCAAATTTGTCACTCAAGCTCACGCAGGATTACAGATGACTCTGAGTAGACTACACCATAATGCCTAACTGAGTATTGTAGTCTTGAGCTTGCTACCTTGGAAATGCTAGATCAGTATAATATGGAAATCCAGTAGCTGTGGCCTATGGGAAAGTCAAATTGAAGATTATAGGCCAATTTTTGTAAATGTACATTAACTTAAATAACCCTTGTACCAGACCTCCGATTAATTTCATCTCAGAGGTGCATGTGATTCAGGATATGGAGAACATTTCGTCTCTATCAACCATATGACCTGTTATCAGGGTCGCAAGATTGTATCCCTATAGGGCTTAAGATTCCTGACAAAGGACAATCTGAAAAATATGTCTTACAAGATACAAGGTTCCGAGCGTGCTAATGGTTCATTTACAATTCTAATTTAAATAAATTATTGTGAAGTTCATGCATATCGGACTCGGTCAGGAAGATCGACCAAATCCAAAGCCTTGATCTGAGCAGAACGTATGTAGCACATGCAATTATTAATGATGTAGCACGCGCTGTCGCTGATTCGACTAACTTGTTCCACAACCGACGCTCTTAGCCACTTTCAGTGAGACTCCATCATCTCAAATGTCACTTTGTCAGAAATGTCACTTTCAAGTAGCAACGAACAGGAAGAGACTATAAATCGAAAATAAACAGTAGAAATAATTTTGGTCAGCCATCGCAGACCGATTCGAATTTTCTTTAATCGCAATTTCGAATCGAATCGAATCTCGAAGCTTCACAGTTCCCAATTTCTTTTCCCTCTTGAGTGGAATTTCAAAATTTCGGCATTGTGATTCAACAGTAAGAGCAGCAGCTTTTCCAGCTGGAATCGAGGCCAGACCGTATGTTAGTGTATGCAGGGTCGAACAAGGATCTCTATCTTCAAGCGCTCATATTCATGCAATTCGCAGCATATGCGTATCTAGTCATTATGTGCACTTAGCTTAGTTGCAACTTAGAAATCACTGCTAAGTTACTCCAATTTCCACAAAAACGCGGCATATATTTCAGAAATGTATAATGATTTTTGAAAGGCTCGTACAAATTGAATTATGAGAAAATTAGAACATATAATCCATATAATCCAGGAAAATTTTGGGAAAGTTGAGATTGAGATTTTTTAATAATTTGATGATATACTCGTTTTTAACTTTATGACCAAGGCTATCTTCCGTTATGATACAATAATTTCTGTTGAATTTTGACATATTTGCTTCGATTTCTACCAATCAAAAAATATTTTGTGATACTTAAATCCCAATTATACTTGTAGTAAGGACACCTAGATTTCCTTGATGTGGTCTAAGTTCTTAATTCTTAATATGGAAAAATTAGAATATAATTATTTGGTATCTACCTGCTTAAAGAAATAATTCATATGTAGCTTGCATTAATATAGGCAAATTGGCAATGAAAAAAATTATGGAAAGCACACGCAAACAGTACGTGAATAGCAGAGTTAATCAAATCATTTGAATATATCAGTCTCTATTTTCATCCCATATTCTGATTATTTCAGGAGCAGTAGAATGGCCTGGCTCATCTTTCGGAATTGGGGATCCTCAATCTCGTACTCGCTACGATCGTGAAGTCTTGCTCGACCTACTGAGTAGATCACACAATAAATCTCGCAATAGCGCATGGCATAGTTCTGGGCCGCTTGGCGATCTAACGAAACAGCTTGGTCGACATGAAATACCTCGGCAACAGGAAAATTTAGATCGCGACGACTTTCGCAGAGAAAGGGTCATAAATCGTGAGGAATTACGTCAGGCTCGCTTAAGAGATCGAGAAGTGTTACATACGAAGGCAGAGAGGTACAGACAGGACAAGCACTCAACTCAACTCGAACGTATGCGCCAGCGTCAACTTCATGATGAAGAAGCTTTAGCCCGACAACGAGATTACAAGCGAGTTGTGGCGGAACACATTCGAGGCAAAGTCGAAGATGTGTCAATGCGCGATGCTGATAAAGACGTGAAGCGGGTGGAGCTTATTCGTCAGAGGCGGGAAGAACGAGAAAGCGCAATGAAAAGTCTCGATGAGCGGGTTCAAGCAAATAGACATCGATTGGAGGTATAACTATTAGCCAATGTGTAATTTTGGTTTGACCCCCACCCCCTCGAAATATCCTAAATATCCTGATAATCGAGAACTACATCTGCCTATGTCACTGCAAACATCGTGGAAGCACTAATATCGGCACAATTTCAGCAAACATGAAATTTGAAAGTAAAGGGATGAGATATTGCTGGGAAATGAGACAATTTCCAGTGGCATGATAATTCGCTGATAATTCTTGAAGGCGACTGTCATAAGACATCAAGAACTGATAGTGATACCATAAACTCATACGTAGAATTCCATGGTCCATTTCGTTAATACGTTTATTTGTTCGAGTAAAATGATCAGGGCATTACTTGTCTATGGCATGGATCATGTATGGCACAAATCCCAGACAAACAATTTAACATTTAAACAATCTGCTTGTATCATTAGGTCATTACCCACATTTCCTATGCTGACTGGCAATGGTCACGAATTCGTTCAGGCAATTCCTCATTTTTCCATTCGATGTCTCACATTAATCATATTAATCGATGTCGCCCACTATTAATTTAGTGTAGTTTTCCTTTAGAGCTAAAACTGTGTTCATAAAACAGGAGTCTGAGAAGCTGAGCTGTGGAGTTTAGAAAATATGCTATTGTTGGTATACTTTATGATAATAATTGATCAGTGAGAGAATTATGACGTGACAAGCACACGAATTGAAAAATGAAGAATTATTTGGAAACTATGGTTATCGTAAATCGTCAGAAGCAACTGTCCAATTCTTCTTCTTCTTCCTCAGTCATTGTCAATCTACTGCTGGTTGAAGGCCTCCACTTAAGTTTTCCACGCTGTCCTTTTCTGGGGTGCTCGAATCCACTTGGCTCCTCCTACCGTCCTGATATCATCTACCCAACGAGTCTTCTGTCTTCATTTCCGCCTCTTTCCGTCTCTGGGGTACCACTCTGTCACATCCTTTGTTCAACGTCCGTCCTTCTGCCGTGCAACATGCCCCGCCCATCTCCACTTTTGTTTTGATGCCTTGTTTTGACATCTATCCACAGTTGATTGCTACACCCTTTTGGTTCCAATCTACCTTCTTGAATATCTCCTCCAGAAGGGCCATGAACAACTTCGTGATACTGGGTCACCCTGTCCTACTCCTCTTTCAATGTTAAAAGGTTTACTTTCGTCCAACATTCTTATCACTGACTTTGCTTCATTGTCCAGTTTCTTATCATATTTATGTAGGGGATATCAACTCCTTGTTTCTCCAGGGCTATGAATACATATCTATGTTTTACAGAGTCAAAGGCTTTTTCAAAGTCAATGAAGCCAATACAGAGTGGTTGGTGGTACTCGTTCGCTTTCTCGATCAGCTGGCTCACGGTTTGAATGTGATCAGTCGTTGAAAAGTTTTGCCTGCTTGTTCAATTCCTTGATTTTCATCTAGTATTTTCATAATGCGGTTGCAAATTATCCTCGTAAACAGCTTGTATAGATGCGAGAGCAATGTGATAAGCCTGTAATTCTTCAAATTTCTTCTATCACCTTTCTTGTGAAGCAGTACTATCGTCCCAATTTTCCAATCTTTTGGGATTCCATGGTTTTGGAGTATTCTGGTGAAGATTTTTGGAAGTCTTTCTGTTACCACCTCATCAGTTGCTTTGAGTAAGTCTATCACTAGTCCGTCGTTACCACTAGCCTTTCCTTCTTTCATATTGCTCAGAGCAAACCTCACTTCACTTGCCAGTATGGGAAACACGCGATTTCGGCCTGTCTCTTCAACTTCGTCGTTGTCGACGATTTCTGACAAGTCATATAACGATTCATAGAAAGAGCGATACTCTTCTAGAATCTTATTTCTCTCCGTTATTATGTTTCCTTATGTATCAATGATTGATGTTATCAAATTCTTTCCTGGACTCATTGTCTTTCGCGCTTGACGATAACCTTTATTCTGTTCAATGTATTTCCGAACTAATTCGTTGTTAAATCTGCGCAGCTCATTTTTGATCTGTTTTCTAACCAATTTGCACAACTCTGCATATTTGACTTTAGTCTAATCCATGGATTCGAACTATCCAATCCATACCTTGCCAACTGTCTCGAATTTGTCATTATGCTTGATTCTGTACCCGCAGTGTTCGACGCTTACGCCGGCACTACAATTACCATCATTTGACCAATTGACCATTGAGATTTTGATATGTTAGAAGTGGATGCTGCCATCCACATGTGTAAGGTAGTCAAATCATAATCTCAGTAGCGAAGACGATTACGCAAGTTGCAAAATAGTGTCGTAAGGACAGGCACGCCGGAATCGGGGGGGGGAAGGGGCCGAAGGGCAAAAATAAGTGCCCATTTGACTTTCTGGCAAAATTTTTTTGTGCGTTGCATGAGTAATGAAATTATGGCATTGAAATCCGATTTGCATCATGTCTCATCAATCGTGCGACATTATTAAATTTCTAAAACTGTATTTGCATAGTCTCTCTCAATTTTATGGTTGAGAGCTCATTCCGATTTGATCCTGTACAATTTGCACGTCGGTAAAAGCATACTTTTCATATCTGACTATGGTGAATTATTGATATTCACAATCTTAACAACACACCTTCAATTCACCAAGTATGCTTTATTCACATTTTACCTGCCATATAGCTTCGTGGTGGGGGCCCGTGACGCTGGAAAAGACATAGAGTAGGAATACATAGGTAGAGTGTCGACTCAAAAAAGTCTGAAAAAAGTATCTGTATACATTGAAAATTTTTATATGAAAAGATTCAGTTTTCTGCGGAGATTGCGTTCCCGTGGTCCAAAAAATTATTTGAGCACTTTTGATAAAAGTCAAAATTTTGCCAATTTAAATACTACCGAGATGACTCCCCATATAAGTAGTATAAAACAAGCTGGATATCTAGAGGAATGAATATTTTTCCAATAATCATACTGACTAAGCGGAAATCAAGTTGATTATGAAGAGAATTTCATGAATTGCATTATAATGGAAGTCTTCATGAAAAAGTCGCGATATTATTCGTGCTTTCTGGCTGAAATGTCAAATTTTTGATTCAATTTTCATCAGCATGATTTTGTGATTCGATCACTAAATTCATGCTTCATTTCTAGAATCTGAATAGTGATGGGGAACTATTTACATCTTTGAAAGTTAAATGAAGTCATTGTCTTTGATTACGTGATTTTGGTGTGCCAGTGGCAGGTTGCCTGTGATATGATCACGCTTAAGAAAATACTCTTGAGGTTGAGCATGAAAGTATTAGGAACCCATCGAATTGCTAATTTAACAAACATTAAACCTTCAAGGCTGTCATGAGAATCTGTGTAAAGGAAAACCACTCCTTACTTCCGTTTATCTTTATTGAACATCAGCAATGCGAAATCTGGAACGGAACAAAGCTTTACGCTACTACATAAGTTTATACAATCACGCATTCAGACGATGGCAACGAACATAGATGCATGCATAATAACATAGGATAAGGGTATTGTTCATCCCCTTCCCTGTTTGTTTATGTCTTTACTATAAAAGGTCTAAACAAATATATTGGTGAAGCGCTTTTACTCAGGTATGGGGTTTAACGAATGAACCGCTGGCTGAGTCATACACAAGTCGTTGCTTTCGATTACGACTTGATCGTCGTGGATGATGGGGTAAGTTAGTCACTTCGTCGTTGTCAGCCGTAAATGGGTTGATGGCGAAGGATTCTGGTCGGTTGTCCATCAGGTGATGGGTTGGAGACAGAGAGTGCGACCGGGATGTGAGCTGGACTTTTGTAACACCTTGAGTGCCTGACGGTGGTCCAGTGTCCTCATTTGTGAGAGGAGGGCGACCCACTAAATGATTGGGCTTCAGTTGAATGCTGAGCATGTACCGGATAATCTTGGATGCACGGGAGGAGCGGTGCTTGGACGATCATTGAATGGGGCACAAATTTCCTTAGATAACGTCTGTTTCTGTTGGTCAATCTACCAGTCCCATCCACTTGGATAGTGTACTGATCATAGTCATGACGCTCCACTACGGTGCCACTTCGATCCCACTTTGTTGGATGGATGCCAATTTGATTTTGGAGGAACACTCGATCATCCTGGTGAAGCAGAGGAAGGGGGCGAGAGTGCTCACTGAGGCTTTCCAGCGTCTTCGCGTATCTGGTACGCAGTGCGGCTTCTTTAGCAGCCCAGGCATCTCGCCATAGGGCTTGAAATGGAGGATGGTCACGGCCATGGGTCACGGATAGGGTTGAAGGCATAGCGTCTCGAAGCCGGCGCCCAAACAGAATTTGTGCAGGAGAAAGGCGGCAATCAGGATCCGGTGTGTTACGCAGGATAAGCAAGGCTCGAAGGACAGTGTCATTGTCTAAGCAGCCATTGGCTCCAATGTTGTCATTCAGGAGGCGTTTAGTTGCCTTGACCGCTAGCTCTGCTCTACCGTTTGACTGTGGGTGGTAGGCGGACGATATTCTGTGGCGTATTCCCCATAGTTGGAGGAAGTCTTTGGTTTCTCCTGCGGTAAATTGAAGTCCTCCGTCAGTTGATAATTCTTCAGGGACTCCGAATGTGGCGAAGAATTTCCGTAGGCACGTTATTAGTCCTCTGGCACCTGATTCAGTTGCTCCTTCCCTGATGCGGTATATCTCAGTCCATCCCGACAAGCGGTCTCCGATAACAAGATAGTTCCAACCACGAAACTGAAAGTAGTCAGCGAAAATGGCTTCGAAGGGAGTGGTAGGAAGTCGCGGCATCGCTGGGGGCAGACGGGCATTCGATGGGGCGTTTCTATTGCAGCTATTGCATTTATCACGACGCTCTTGTATCATTCTACTTTTGCCAGGCCAGAAGACGGTGGCTTGTGCTGTGGCTGTCATCGCAGAAACGCCTTGGTGGGCGGAGTGCAGAACATCTAATACGGAGGCTCGGAGGACTGGAGGGATAAGAACTCTGTCGTGGTAGAGAATAACGCCGTCCGATTCATACAGACTGTGACGGAATTCCCAAAATTCCCTCAGAGATGATGTAAGATCCTCTTTCTTTGCCGGAAATCCATTCGCCAGCATGGTTGCTAGTTCCATCATCGTTGAGTCTTTCCTGGTTTCATCTTTCACACAATTCCACGTGACTGCTCTTAGTTTCTCGAAATCTCCTTGGATGGCTGCAATCATTTCAAGCTCTTCGAGGTCCTTCTCTGTACGCATGTCGACACTGGCTAATTCATAGTGGACGATGTCAACGGGATGTCTGGAAGCGGCATCGGCAACATGGTTACTGATTCCCGCCTGGTGTAGGATGTCGAAGCGCCATGGTAAAGTTCGCTGTTTGATGCGGAATAGCCTTGTGTTGGTGATTTCGTCTAGTGTCCGGTCACCAAGAAGTTTCGTTAAAGGTTTATGGTCGGTAACGACGAGGAGGTTATCGCATCCCTGAGTGAAATATTTGGTCTGCTCGAGACTCCCTGCGACCGCCAGCATTTCACCCTCGACAGGTGCGTAGCGTTTTCGGTTGAGGACAAGAAGCGAGATCCAGCTAACGTGATTTTCCAGCCGTTGTTACAACATCCAGGTGATGATGAAAGACAAGCATAATGCTTTTGACTCAAATAGTATCCAATACCAGATTTTGACCAATCTTTTCTAAGGCAGGTGCGACGATTGATGTCAAAAATGGCTACACCTTGCTTGATCGCTGCTATAATCTGGTCCTTCGAGTCGTTGAAAGCGCGGTCCAGGTCTGCAGTCCATGTGAATTGAGATTTAGGGCTGAGTAGTGGCTTGAAAGGTGACATGATGTTGCGAAGCTGAGCGTAGCAGGATATTTGGTTGACTAGTCAGAACCACGATCGTATATCGGTAATGGAAGATGGTTTAGGGAAGCTTTTGATGGCGTCAATATACTTGAGAAGAGGTTCCACGGTACTCTCAGACAATCGAAATCCTGCAAAATCTACGGTCTTATTCGCAAATTGAAATTTCTCGGGGTTGAGGATGATGCCCGCATTGCCGACTATTTCAAGGAATTGTATAGTCCTCCACCAGTGATCATGCAGGTCAATGTCATAAAAGACTGTGTCGTACACACATCGCTGTTTCCGGGTGAAATCAGTAATTATCTCGTCAAATCGTCGGTTGTAACCATCATCACTAGACAAGAACCCTTGTGGTGCCCTCTGGTACCGGAACCGGCCGATCGGTGTGATAAACGTAGTGAGGTGTCTATCTTCAGCATGAATCGGCACGCTGTGATATCCATTCCACGCATCAGTCACTGTCTTCCAGGTATTCGGTGGCACGGATCTGGCAAGATGAAATGGTGATCTGGTCGAGTGAGCTTCTCTACAACAATGCTTGTTCAAGGGTGAAAGGTCAACGGTGCGTCGCGGATCTCCATCGTGCTTCCTGGTAATGACCATTCGATGGCATCATGTCGTAGGCTCGCCGTGAGGGACGCTCTCTAAGACTCCTAAAGCCCCATCACGGAGAAGGTCACGTTCAACTTGTTCTTGCCAATGGATTGGGATCGTAGCGGGGGTGAAAGAGACAACCGGGACAGCGTTAGGTTTCACCAGAATTTGATCGGTGGACTTTTCATGTTGGGGAGTAGTTGATGTGGGCAAGTATTAAATGTCGACGATGCATACCTTTCTAGAAGCCATTCGGTATAAGATGAGGTCGTTCCATTTTTGGAGCCTTCTGTTTAGGGGCGGCGCTAGGAGACGCTATAGCCATATGACCCGGGGTATGGCAAAGTTGGTGACTGTTGAAGAGTGCGATGGCGAAGCCTTCGGTAGCACCGTCTATGATGATGTTGCATCCAGGGGCTTGACACTCGAGTTCAATTTTGGACATGTTGCAATTTTATTGTACGCTGATTTCGCATAAAGGAAAACCACTCTTTACTTCCGTTTATCTTTATTGAACATCAGCAATGCGAAATCTGGAACGGAACAAAGCTTTACGCTACTACATAAGTTTATACAATCACGCATTCAGACGATGGCAACGAACATAGATGCATGCATAATAACATAGGATAAGGGTATTGTTCATTTTGAAATACCATCATTCCTTCTGCATTACAATCATGATCAGTCAATTCCGTGGTAATTTCTGCAAAACTGCAAAAATTTGCATTTCTCACATTTGGTGACAATACCACCTGTATCTCCCTTGAGTTCATTTAATAAAATCGAAAGTGTATACACATTGGGGATTTAATAAATGCGGAGTTACCACTCTACCTAATATACCTACTCTATGGGAAAAGATGTCCAGCTTATTCCAGAAGAAATTTTGACACTAGTAGAAAATTCTTTGTACTGGTGAAGCCCCTGACACTGTTGGAGGGCCCTTAACACTAGTGAAGGGCCATGATGCCTGTGGAGTGCCCTTATTACTACTGAAGAGCCATGACACGGGTGGAGGGACGTTGATACTAAAGGTCACGACACTGGTGGAGGGCCCTTAAAACTAGTGAGGGCCATGAGATTGGTTGAGAGATATGATGATATGGTGACCAATTCCTGCATTAGGATGCCAGGCAATAAGATCAGACAGCAAAGTTCCATCTTCCTTTGATTGACGGTAACCAATGACTTGTTATGGAGCCTGTACATCAAAGTATCAACGCGTTGGTAGCCTCTATAGTGCCAACACAGACTGTTTTCTTTAAAAGTCCACTATTCGTCCTCTGATAGAGTATTGTTGCCGTCTATAAGCCGCCGTCCCACAAGCACAACTTAACCTCCTCGAACGGGTTGACGAGCGTGTCAAGATTCTTTTGGGTGAAAACCTACTAACAAGTTGCAGCCGCTCTCCGTCAGACGGGATTTTGCTTCACTCAGTCTCTTCTACATATACCATTTCGGTAGAAGCAGCTTGGCATTAAATGAGTGCTTACCCAAACCTAAGATCTTCTACGATACCAAAGGTACCCAAACCTAAGATATCTCGAGTAGATATCTAACATCATCTCAAACAACATGGTTAATCAGGGCCTTTTCACTTTATTTTCTTTTATTTATTTAAAGTAATATAATTTACAATTTTTCATTTAGTAAACCGCTAGCTTCGTTCATGGCTTGTAGCTGCGGTAGGGGTAAAAATTCCGTCAAAAGCTATTTCGGTGGAAGTAACTCTGCAGTAAATGAGTGCGCACCCAAAGCTAAGATCTTCACCGGAAGTGTTCACGCAGCTTATGCACTAACATGCTACAATGAGAGCTTAGAATGCATGCATGCAGATGCACATACCGCACAGACTTAAGAATCATATTCACCAAAGACTTTCCGTGTCCAAAGCAAAATGGATGCTTCAAGAAGCGTGCTAGCAGGTTTCTGATGGGGACAATTCAATTGGCATAGAAGATCTGATATGTTTTCTTTGTTCAGTTAATCAAAATATCTGTTGGCATTTTTAACGACACGAGACTGCTTATCTGAACATTAGCGGCAATTTCCAGGAGCTAGATAAGAAAAAAAGAGCATGATCTATTGAGGAAATCAAATTTTCTAAATTTATCTTTGAGTAACCACTTGCTTCATTGATAATGTTTTGCTGTTCTAGGGGCAAAAATTCTACAGAAATTGCCATTGGTTTAAGGACTCGAAGAGCGTATAGGCGAGAGTTGCACTTCTTCAAAGTTATATTTATGTGCTGATCCCACTTTAAGTTCGAGGAGAACGTAACACCAAGTAGTTTCAGGCTATCAACTATTTGCACTTGTGGTAGTAAGTCTAAATCGAGGTTGATTAAGCAGTTTTTCTTTGGTGTTATCATCAGCTTTGACTTCTTGACATTCAAATACAAATTGATTTCCTCACTTGATATAACAATGTTTTCCAGAGTATTGAGAAGCTGTCGTGTACTTTCCAAGGAGTTGCGATCAATGGACCGAATAACCATAGTATCATCAGCGTATTTAATATAATCAATTAAATTTGCGTTGATAAGGTCTGCTGTGTAGAAGTTGAAGAGAAGAGGACCAATTAAGGAACCCTGGGGCACTCCACTTTGCACACAGATAGGATCACTTATACAATTATTCAAACGTACGGATTGAAAACGACCAGTCAGATATGAATTAACCCAGTCTGAGAACTCAAGTGGAAAGTTCTTAGCCAGTAACTTTTCGATTAAGATTCTGTGAGATACAGTGTCAAATGCACGAGTGAAATCAAGAGATAGAATGGCAACACCAACAGCTTCCACGGCTTCTAATCTTTTCGTTATACGATCGTGAAGGTGAATCATAGCACAGGATGTTGATGAATGCGGTACGTATCCAAATTGATTACGGTCGATGTTTTTAATAAGTGTAGGACGGATACTGTCCAAAACAATTCTCTCCAAGATTTTTTTCTAGTTCAGGTAATACTGTGATGGGTCTGAGCTCATCCAAAGATGGAGGGCTAGTCTTAGGGACAGGTGTAACTAACCCATATTTCCAGGCTGAGGGTACGACGCGATCGATGATACATGAACTGTAGATGTTACACAATGGATCACATAGAAAAACAGCACCTTCCTTTAAAAGTCTCGGTGGGATTGAATCACTACCTGTAGACAGAGCTGGAAAAATTCCACTGAAATTTTTTAATTCCAATTCCAATTCCAGAGCAGAAATTTCAATTCCAATTCCAGTCGAACCAGTTCAATTCAATTCCAATTCCATAATGAGATTCAATTCCGATAATTGCATGACGCGTATATGTTAATGTATCTAAAGTTTCCTCGCTTCAATCCAACCCATGTGCCCGTATCCCATCCTCGTTATTCCTGTGTGCCGTTCCCTGCGTCGTTCCCATGTGCGTTCTCATGTTCATAGTTCACATTTCTTGTGTACATGTACATGTATATATGTAGCCGGTCAGCCTACGCCATTTTCGTTTCGTAAACGAAATATTCAACATCTTGTGAAAAAGATAAAAGAAAATAACGGTCAGCAAAGAATCAAACGCTGAGAGAGAGAGCATAGAAATTAACAGTACCATAGAAAGTCCTAGAATGGAAATTGCATGAAAATTATGGCACACGCCGGGGGAACTAAGTTGGGGCAAAACGCAAATTGTGCGAGCTGGTTTCCAGGTTTTCTTATTTGTATTTATATTTATCAAGCCAAATTGTGATCTGGATTGCTGCCCCTTGTCCAAAGATCATACACAAAAGCAATAGTGAATTACAAAATACTGCGGCGACAGGATGACAAAGAAAGAAATCCTTTAAAAGTTTCTGTACGTTCATCATTTTGAAATATCGCTCCTATAATATATCAAGAGTATTATCAGTCACATATGCAACTTGCAATGTCGATTTACATAACATACATTGCTCCAGCTTGAAGTCAGAGGTCAAGAAATCTCAGAGCATTCATTTTTCTTGAAAAGGCTCCCCCTGTTCACTATATTTGAACAATTTTCAAAATCTTTACATGCTTTCGAATATCAGCTTCCAAAATATCATCACACTATATCACATGTGTCGTTTAATGATAAATTGAAAAGTTCCAGCGACTATTCACTTATCTGAGAAATTTTTGTCGGTGAAGAAGCTTTCAATGTGTTTATTCGACAAAAGCGCTAGGTTTCTTAACCGTATGAAGGAGAAATCATCCTATAATTAGAATTTTTTCTATTGAATTCTTGAGATATTCTTACAACCAGTGCACCGCCCACTTTCAATTATGACTTTGTGGACCAATTTTTAATTCGAATTTTGAAAAACAGTTGTTAATGACTGCTGCAAATCGACACAATATACCAGCCCAGGGAATAGTAGGCTATGCCACATGAAACAATGCCACCATCTCACTTAATATTATCTTCATAAAAATCCTGCATTAATTTGCTGCCAACAACTTCCACAACCAACTTGGCAAATACAGATTGTTTCATTAAAAATGGATCACCCTTAAACATCGCCTTAACTTCAACTTTGTCTAACTCCGCCAAACTTGAACGAATTTCTCTGAAATTTGGAAGATGTGTCAGTTGTGCTTACTAATATCATTGTTGGAAATTTCAAGGATGAATATTGAATTGTTTTCCTGTTATAGATAAAAAAGTAGTAGATAATTTGATTTTCATTTAGCAATGTTACACAAAATCATACCTCACTCTTATAAAATTACATTTGTTTCCTTTGTTATTTAATATGTTGTTCTACAAGCCAAAAGCTATCAAGCAAAACAAAAATAAAGAAAATCGGTCAATCAGAGCCAGTATAGCACCATTATTCATCAACAATAATGTAACTGCTACATGTGATTAACTGGACTTCATGTTCCATAGCTTCCTGACTTCGTTGCGGTGGTGTTGGCGGCACTCCTGATTGCTTTCAGCTAGAAATCCATCTCTTACCGGTTGAAAACAATACAAAGCACAAATGAACAATAACGAGATCGCATTCACAAAAGGCAAAGTGTCAGCCTTGCTAGAACTAGGGTTTTCTTTGCGAGCTACAAGCAAGCGACTAAATGTCCCTTGCACAAATGTGCATCGATGGCATAATGATGATTTTCGACTCTGTCGTAAAGAGGGCTCTGGCCGTCCACGCAAAATATCCAAACGTAGAGACGGCCTAATTTTGAGATTTGTTAAAGTTGATCCAAGTCTCTCGTTAACTGAGATGACTGCACTAGACTCGTCTATTTCTAAGTCCACTATTCGTAGAAGACTTATTGAGTCGAATTTCAAGAGCTGTAGGAGGCCCTCTCAGATCGAATTATCAGATCAGCATACAAAAAGACGTCTCAGATGGGCAATGAGTCATTGTCACTGGCGAAATCAATGGGATCGGGTTGTCTGGTCTGATGAGGCATCAGTCATGATAGTGATGGTCGATTGAGATTATGGATAATATCTGATCAGGAAATTCCGAGACATTTACATCGTCCCCGGGTACAAGGTGGTGCGACTCTACTGATTTGGGCTGGCATTTGGACCAATGTCCTCTCTGAACTTCACATACAGCAAGGAACCATGAATTCTGAACGCTATGTGAATGTTTTACGAATGAACATTGGCTAAATGACAGATCAACTTGGTGATCCATCGACTTGGTTATTTATGGATGATAATGCTACGTGTCACAGGAGGAGTAGTAGAGTCAACTTATGCAAGTCTCAATTAGGGCTTAGGACATTATCTTGGCCAGCTCGTTCTCCTGATCTGAATCCCATAGAAAATGTATGGAGTATTCTAAAACGTAACGTTCGTCGTTCACTGCTACCTACAGATGGCGTATCACAACTTACGTCACTGTCAAAAAGAGAGCGGAGAAAGTTAGATCAGTCAAAAATCAACGATATCATCGAATCAATGCCTAGACGAATTGGTAATGTCATT
>CAJQUW010008519.1:0-17500 GCA_907163375.1 Prostheceraeus crozeri | reverse complement strand
AGTCGGGGAGCTAGGCAACATATACTCCATCAGCTGTACTCAACAATGATTACCAACAAGATTTTTTATGCTGCTCCCAGCTGGTGGGAATTCACGAACGCTAACGAAGGGAGTAGGATAGAGCAATATCTGAATCGATGAGTAAGGTTGAAAAAGGTTGTAAGGTTGTCGGGAGTTAACAGTTGAGAAATGTGAAGAAAGACTGTTTAACTAAATATTACAGCACAAGGACACGTGCTTCATCGACTTCTACCACCGGAAACAGTACATCGCAGGAACCTCAGACCTAGGCTGCATCGACTGCGGAGAACGACTGTCAATGCGATCAACGGAAAGAACCTTATCCATCGAATGATTCATAGTGATACTACTTCTTGCTGACTTCTTATCTTCTCCCTTGATTGTTTGCAATCGTTATATGTCTGTCATTTCGAAATATAGCATATTATTATTCTTTTGATATTGAAAATTTTCGCTGATCCCATGATTTTAGATGAGTGTGGAATCATCTGTAGATATCACTGGTGGTTTACAATCATCTCCTGTTTGCAATCGTTGAAGAAGTGGTCTCACAAAGAGCACCGGTAGTGCTTCAAATCACCAAATCAAGTTGATCGATTTCCAGTTCTCATCAAATCGATAATGAAAAGTATGAGCTCGTGCGTTACTGGCCTTTTGTTATTTGACTGGTAATAGAAAAAGCGATGGTCGTGGGAAAAAGTGAATTCATCACATGTTCATTTTCTAATAAAGCTGTTTTATAGTAGAAGTGTGCAATAAGGTGAAGAACGGATCAAATCTATCATCGAGATATTTAAATCTGTGTATTTTCCATCAATAAGGTGATTAATATTTGTATGAACAATGTACAATCGTACATGTACACTTGAATACGTACATTGTTTCATTTCATCGTGATATTATGATTAAGGTCCATTATTTAATTGATGGAATAGACATCAATGTTCATGAAAGAAGCTCGAAGGTAAGTATATATAGTACAAGATCGATGCTACTTTCAGTTATCACTTATGCATTCAGACGTATAAAGATACCAAGTTAGTATTGAAATGCATTGCAAAATCACGTTATGACAGTGGATAATCTAAGTAAGTTTGATGATGAAGTAATCTATCATTGACGATCCTCATTTGTGCAATTCACATTATTCAACTTGAATTTTTTGTTCTGTCCATGTTGGGTTTGATATTTGTCCTCTATTTATGCTTTGTAAGTACATGTTATGTATGATCTGTTGACAAATATATGATGATGATCATCATCATTTCAGCTATTATTATACAAATAGCTGTATTATACAAATATATTATTATTGATGCTAGAGCAGTAATTTAGCTTGTATATTTTGTAGTATCATGGACATGAACTACTTGATCACTGAAACCTCATGGTAGTCATTTTAATTATGTATGTCATTCGTTCAAAATTCGTAATTATATCGTGCTTCGATTTCAAAAAGTAGTCTGTGTATGAGGACAGTCTAAATTTGATTTGATGGACATCAATTTTCAAAAATGGCTATTTTTGTAAGAATAGTATACTACTTGCCCCTTTTAAGAAAACTGAAGCAAAAATGTAAGTCGATTTTGTGGTAAATAATGTTTATTCACACATTTTCGTTATTGCAACTGCAAGACGTCATCAGGCAAGATGAAATAATAGAATTACTACAAAACATTATTTTTAAATTTACATCAAAATGAAGAAACTATGCTAATATAGTTCTGTGTACCTCATGTGCTGATAAAGGAATATGAAAATGTAGTTATCCTAATTTCACAAACTTTTGGCGAAGGTGAAAATAGATATTATCACGATCGTAACGGCGATTGATGGAATTATAAATAATAATTTATAATGTATTCTAGCAATAATTTCAATCTTTCCATAGTATGCCGACACTCCGAAAAGAAACATTGATGAGAATAAGATCTGACTTAAATCATTACGGGAGCTACAAAATTTTATGGCTTTTTTGCCGTCATCAGCGCAGTATACCTTACTGCAAAGAATCATTAAATCAGATGCAGATAAATCGTCATTATAACTCAAGTCTAATTCTCAGAGCTCGGGTTCAAAATTTCAATTCGCAAACACGATTCACCGATGCAAATTGCTATTTATTTTGTACATACATACTCACTCTGTAGATATCACTTTTTGGCATATATCAAAAGTTCCCTTTTAAAATATACGAGTATATTGAGACACACTTTGTTGATCACTCACAATAGGCATGTACATCATCTAGTCATAATGAAGCTGTAAATTTGAAATTCATCACAACATTGTGAATTGAAGATAATCCTTTTATCACAGGATTCGTGAGATACACGCATAGATGTGAGACGATTAAAAGTATTTTTGATATCGTGTGAGTTTCATTGCTATTTAAAATAGCTATCAAGCGATAAATAATGTACCTGTATCATACCAAGCAGCCACTGTCTATCCGTTAAAAGAATCTCTCGTTCTTTACTGGTTTAATCAGTTTTCGAAAAATTCTACCAATCACCAAGAATTGAAAGCTGATTGCTTTCACTTCTTTAGATAAGGTTGATTGACCTCCATTGTTTTGGTTTGGATTATTGCGACAGGTCCTATCAATGAACACGATCATGTGTTAAGTGCATTATATGAAGATTTTTTTCTTCAACAGGTACTACATCAACAGCGAGATGCCGCCAGATGGGAAGGGGTGCATAACCGTCTGCAAGCAGAGGAAAAAAAGTTCAAAGCTCAAGATCTTGTCGCGAGAGAAATTGAAAGAAACAGGAGAATTGCCCACCGTCAACGAGAAGAATGTAATCAGAGGAAGCTTGAATTAAAAGAGTATGCAGCCCAACAGAATGCGCCGCCACTCGCCTGATTCTGATGAACTTCATATCATCATACAGACAATTTTTGAGGTGAAAAAGGCGCCAAAACAAAATAATTTGGTGCACTCAACTCTAGACTCTTTGCTGAAGTCCTACATATATTTCTTCTCGTAGGTATGAAGCTTGTAGACAAATTTGATGTCATTTCTTCCTCTATGTGCTACTGATTCTCCAAACATTGCAACATTTGTATGCTCCCCTACTTTTTGATATGTGGGAGTTTCAGACCAGACAAGACGAAATCTCTATTTGTAATTTATCTTCGTAAAGCTCATGAATCATCATCGTGACGGCATTATTTTCCTATTTTCTGATTGCCTTACATTTTGTGTAGATTCTTCGGTCAGTATATGGACAGCAAGATGTAAGGTTGGAAATAAATTGACCATCTTATTCGAATTTGCATGAATTAATTTGATTCAAGAGATGATCTACTTAGAAACCAGGGTAGAATCCAAGTACATCTTATTTTCTTATTTTGTAAAGTGAAGCAATGCGTGATGCTGTGTCAGTATTTTGCTATAGAATATACTCATTTGTTTTCAGAATTTATTGGTTTTATTATTTTCTCATCAGGAAAGAGGTCTATAAATAAATTTAATTTCATCTTTTACAGAAGGCACTATAATTCATACAAAGATTCGCTATTTAGATACGTAATGAATTTCGTGGCAGTTTCGGTCCTAAGACAGGGTAGGCTACATGTGAAATGTTGGTTCTGTCAAAGGCATGGAAAGGTAGGAAGCAGCCTTTTCGAAAAAGCAACTACGTATTTTGATTCAAGCAAGCTAGTAAGCATTTTTTCACAAAGTAATAAAGAAGCTGCTAAGAAACTTAATGACAATTTGACCAGTCGACATGTGGACACTTTTCTATCTCTCCTTTAAATGAGTTTCTAACCTCAGATATTGAATAATTTTTTTTTTAATGTTTGGCATAATTCAAGGAGTTATTTTTCATATGATCAATTTGACAAAAGACAGCATTGAAAAAAGCGTTCAAAATTTCGTAAAATGAATTTTTGAAATGACATTTCTCCCCAAGTAAAGGATCAAATTTCAAAGTCTTTTTAAATTCGTTTGAAGAATACTCGAGACCTCAATATGCTGCTGTGTATTCCACCTTATTCCCTAACTTTCTTTCTTGTAGTCGACGATTTACCAAAAATAATATGAAGTAAGCGCTGACTAGGATGGCTATTCCATATGAAAATCTAAGTATGGTGGAAATTTTGTTGTAGAACATAAAGGAGTGAATAGACAGTCTGTATGAAAATCAGTTGTTTTCTCCAATAAAGAATTTGAATATTTGTAGAATTCCGAGAAAAAATTGCAGAAAAATGTCTACATGTAGGCATTTTTTCTTTGGCATCCTTAGAAGAAAGATTTTCCGGGCACATTACAGCGAAAGAAGTCATGAATGCAAATCAACAATTGATATTCAAGTTTCGCCTAAAATCATGACGTTAGGTTCAAAATATGAGATGCACCTTCTTCGGATTAAATTTAGAGTCA
The DNA here is from genome assembly GCA_907163375.1 of Prostheceraeus crozeri. Lineage (NCBI taxonomy): Eukaryota > Metazoa > Platyhelminthes > Polycladida > Euryleptidae > Prostheceraeus > Prostheceraeus crozeri. Next base: position 13,086 of record CAJQUW010008519.1, on the reverse strand, counting down.
GACTATTGCAAATGATATCAATATATTGCAATTCATATTCAGACATTGGTGATATTAAGATTGAAATGCAATTCATATTCAGATATTTTCAATTGAAATTCTGATATATTCATTTGATATGATTTCGATGGGTTTATGAAATGTTAACTCAGTTCAGATCAGATTATTCAAGTTCATCTACTCATTTAATATTCAGATATCTTCGCTTGCTATTCGGATGATGTTTACAACATGATGATGTTATGAGGATCAAAATTGACTTAAAAGGTAGCGAGGAAATCATAATGCATACTCCGCCATTGGTCGACAGATAAAAAGCGTGACACCTATCATTACTAATCAATGGCAGCTGTTAAACAAAAAAAGTCGATCTTATTCCCAAACAAATTTCTATGTGCCCTCTCTAGCATATCCATGTGAAGATATCGTTCGACCTGCACATGATCAACATCTGGATAAGTTGACATGCGACGTTTGGACATTGCATGATAACAAAATTTGCTGTCTTTCTGACATAAGTCGTAAATGCTTGATGAAGGGCGAAGATGAATTTGCAAAATGTGTGGCTATTGAAATGATTCGATGTGGATGTAACGCATGTTCGTAAAGAATCGGATGCATCGCATGTAGGCTAGCTGTTAGGAATGGTGTCAGTGACATTCTGAAAGAGCGCTGATGAGTGCATCCCGTGATGTGGACGAGTAATCGCGGTTTCCACGACGGAAGAGTTTGTACTCACAGACTGTCTCGTGAGAGATATGCAGTCTGCTGCATTTCAAAACATGGTCGATTCAGGGTTAATAGCGTCATGATTTCGGCCGGTATTTTCAACAATAGACGGACAACTGCAATCAAGGCATCTTGCATGGCTAATGCTATCACTCAGAGAATGTGATCCCTTTGTCACTCCGGCAGTGGGGCATCGATCATCTCATCATCCAAGAAGACAATGTAGCTGTACAAAGCACACCAGCAAAGTGATAACACCTCAGCAATTGAGTAGCTCTCATGACCTTCATGCTCTCCTGATCTTTTACCGATCGAGCTTGCGTGGGATGAGCCTGCTAAAGGAGTGAAAAACTCGTTTCCACATTCTTCTCCCAATTCCGAACCACTGGAATTTGAGCTTGCATTAATGTAGGGGCTATGCAGGTTGCTAGATATGTGTGAAATGAATTATCATTCTTTTTGAAGATTTTTTGCCAGGTCGGTCTCCTTCGCAAGCTGCGCAAAACTCGAGAGATAACGATAGCAGAGGCCTAAGCAATAACACAGCATCAACAGGAAACACGAACTTCCAGACTGAAATCTCTTTTCACAATTTGATAATCATGCAACACACAACTCACATCTTCGAATAAATACTTCACACAGTTGCATCCTGTCTGTCCACAGGTGCGCTTTAGACCCCGAAGGACGTCTGATTTTTCATACTTTTAATTTAAGAAATTATCGACCAAAACTTGAGGTAGTTTTTTTCTACCTCATTATTGATCATAATAGCACTTACTGAGTTCATTATATGTTTTAACATCGAATTATCAAAATACGAGTATACTCCATGAATGTATTGTGAATGTTGAGCGCATAGCAGAAAAAAATCACGATAACGTTATCTTTATAACTTTTCACGAATATTGCTATCGAAGACTTGCTTGTTCCTACTTATTGTAAGTATGTTCTTAAGTGTGTGTCGATGCTTGTTATGCAATTCAAGCAATCCTTCGGTCTTCTCATGTTGTTCTTCATCAAGGGGCAAAATTCATCGAAGATTCTCGAATGAATTATGACCTCATGTATCACCGGGTTTCTCAAACATTTCACTTTGAATACACAAAGATCAACGCTTTCAATTTGTTGGTGGGCAGACTCATATTTTCTATTATTCGAGCTTTGTTGATTAAGGGAATATTGCATTAACGTACATGAAAAGCCTGCTTATCGATGCATCACAGTCTTAAACTGAAACGAACCGGATTCTCAGCAATCCACTTGATTATGGGGATTATCTCTTGCACAGGATGCAAGTTGATGCAAACTCTATTAGTTTTGTTTTGTGATCTTTTTTACCAAGTAGGCTATATGCCCATATATATTCTACCAATTTTTGGATCCATATCACACGTGCATGCAGGTACGCTTAATAATCCTCTTTATATACAAATTTCTATTCAACATAATCTGACCTACAGTGACGCTATAGCGTGGATGACTTCAGCATTGTAAGTCAGCGTACTCTCATAATGAGCATTGGTGAGCATGCATGACAGATACTACTTTCCATTCATATTGCATGCAGTATCAATGGCATATACCGGGTGTCCCACAGCGAACCCCCCCCCCAACACAAAATCAAGATTATTTACTTGAAGTTTGGTGACTTCGGCTTGATAAGAGCAGCTTGGGTTGTTGTTAGATATCAGTGTATGCTGTCATTAGGATATCGAATAGCGCTTGTCTTCATTTCGCAAACAATTATTGCAAATTCAAATTTCTAACTGAAATGCTGCTTCATGTTTAATCTTTTACAATTAGTCATGCCACGTCGCCACACGATTGAGGAACGCGTGTTCATTGTGAAAAGCTATTATCAAACTGGCAATTATCGTGAAGTAGTTCGACGCTTTGAAGACACGTATGGAAGACCAATTGATAGGAAATCGATTCCATCATTGATTAAGAGATTTGAGTCCACTGGAAGAGTTGACGAAGAGGGACATGGTAGACCATCAAGTGAAAGCCATAGTGAACAGGTAGCCGCGGTTGCCGGTGCTATCACTGAAATAGGTGATAATTTCTCTATCCGCAAGGCATCCGCTGATCTTGACATTTCAAAATCTACTGTTCATCGAATTCTGAAAGTCGACTTGGGATTGAAAAGCTATCACTTCTCGTTGCATCAAGAACTTAATGAAGACGATCCTGATCGACGTTTGAATTTTTGTGAGGACTTACTACGTTTATTGGAACGAGATCACCAATTGATCAATAAAGTTGTCTGGACAGACGAGGCGAAGTTCTTTTTAAACGAAACTGTGAATCGCCACAATTCAGTTTATTGGTCAGATCACAACGAGCTTCGTCTAAGCACCAAGTCCATGGACCAACGTGGTGTAACAGTGTGGGCTGGCATTTCATCCCGAGGTGTGACGGAGCCATTCTTCTTTCGAGAGACTGTCAAAGGAGAGAATTATCTTAGTATGCTGCAAAGCGTGCTGCCGCGAATCACCGATCTTGGGAGCATTTTCATGTAGGATGGGGCACCGGCGCATTATTACCGTTTCGTCATAAATTACTTAAACAGTAATTTTCCCAACCGCTGGATTGGACGCCGTGGTAGCCTTTTGGAATGGCCTCCAAGATCACCAGACTTAACACCGTGTGATTTTTTTCTTTGGGGATACGTAAAAGAGATTGTATTCAGAAGTCATCCTCAAACCTTGGATGAATTGGAAGACTGTATTCGTACTGTGTTTCGTGACATAGACGAGCTTTTATGTAGAAAAGTATGTTCTGAAGCTGTTCAAAATAGAATTCGACTCTGTGTGCAGGAAAATGGTCAACATATTGAAAATAAATTATAAAAGTTTAATTAAGACGCTGTTCGTGCTTTGTATGAACTGCAGAAATTACTCTAATAAGGGAATAATGACCTTTTGATCACAACGTATCAATGTAGGCTATATTATAATTTGAGATAATGATGGAAATCGTTTGGGGGGCGGGGGGTTCGCTGTAGGACACACGGTATACTATGCTACATTATTTTTGCTTATCGGAGAATTTTTAAGCACACCCACTAATAACCGCAATAGCTGAGCCTACCTTTCCGAGCAGTCTGATAATACATCAACACTTCATGTGAAGTCTATACAAGAAAGAATTGATGAGTGTTTAACATAGGCCTATTTGAAATAGCCAGATATATACCGATCAGCAATAAGTTCATCCACCATGCGCACATGAGAAATTGAAAACATTTGAACAAAAGGAGACGACCAAAGATATTTAATATTATAAAGGGCTAGATAGGAAATAGACGTGTTTTTACCTTGTGTACAACGAAACCATTGAAAGTCAGCTGATATTGCATGAATTTGAAAATATTTGTAAGCGAGCAACAAATACTCATTTTCGTTGCCTCTTTCTAGTAATTACAGAACTAAAATGCATTTTAATAACAAATCAAGAAATTTTTGTATGTCTAAATATAGCGTTCCCATTGCAATAGTAGTCTATTCTACTTTTTCAGATGTTTTTCAAAACGCAGTTGTAAATATAAGAGCATCCTGTTGATACAATTATTTCAATTAGACTTCATTGCATTATTTTACGTCAGCTGATTATTAGATCTGAAGAGCGCATGTTTTATAGGAATAACACACAAATGAAAACCAAATGTTTCATTCTTAGATAAAAGCAGAGTGAAGTTCACTTACAATTCACCACATACATGACTAACTGACTTTTCTGAACAGGAAAAGGAACCGCGTCCTTACTTTTGATCATGCATATTGTTTCTTTGTAATAAGTACGAAGCCTGGCTATGGTTGTGCATGTATATCGTTGCTGTGCCCACCGTTACCCGGACACGCCAAACGCGATTGCCAATTAGCTTGACAATAATCTAACGTGTAAACATAATTTTGTGGTAAGAACATACATGATACAACAGAAAAAATATATATGCATTGTCAGAAAAATTGATATAAAATTGGCTTAAGCAAACAAAAACAAACAACATATATTACGTATTGGTAAGTAGTGAAAACTGTGCCCTACTTGCGAGGGATAGGTACATGGATAGGTACATGTAAAATTTAGTGTTATCAATAGGTACATGGATAGGTACATGTATAATTCAGTGTTATGAATAGGAACAAGTATGAGATCTGTTTTACTGGATAGGTACATGTGTTTGGTACAATCGGTTGAGTACACTGTGTTTCGCAACGTCTATGAGCGAACTTGTGCGGTTTGGTTCTGAGCACTTGGGTACGTACCGATAGACGTCCGTTGTTTGATTTTGAATGGGTTTGCTCAATTGCGACTATTGTGACTATTGAAACCATTGTAATCAAGATGACACATCGATTTTCCTTTTACGTAGACAAACTAAGCTATAAATATGAGATAGTTGTTTGATGACATACATAATGATGACTAGTATCCCAACGTCGTGGGTTGTCGCAAGAGACCTTGGATATTCATTCAAAGCTATAGAAACTGTAACAAATCTCAGTGAAAATATCAACGCTGGTGATTTAGTTGATCGACTAATGGATCTAGATGAGCATGCAATGAATCACAATTTGGATCGTAGGTGGATAGAGGATTTCTCCATGCTACACTGCAATGATAGTGAAATTAGGAGGATCAAATTGGAACGATATGGAAAGAAGGAGACATCTGACAGTGTTTTAATAAAAAGTTCTCCCAATAAAAGTGACTTCAGAAGGAAATTAGAAGAAGAGACATTTAAATTATTATGTGAACGGAACTGCGTTAAATGTTTTAAACAGGAACGATCCCTTCTCTTTTTACCTTGTTCTCATAGCGTTATGTGTTCTACATGTTATGTACCCTTTGAAACTTCATCTTGTCCCCTTTGTGATGAAGAAATATCTTCAACAGTCACTGTATATCGTGCATGATGAGTCATCATGCAGGTCTGTAATTGGTCACTATTGTGTCTTTGTGTGACTTTTCTATATAAGGAGGACATTGTACCGTTCTATTTCAAGCATAATTTGAGGCTAATACAATGTCAATCAGCATGTCGTTCACTACCAACATTCCCATTTCAATAATTTACCGAAGTCAACTCTTCACCGGCAATATATTTTATTCTGCCGTAGAAATAACTGGATATAAAGCGGATTTGGTGGATCTGATGGAGGAAATAGTGAAGTATTTCCGCTGCGGAGAGGACGTTGTGGTGCAGAGAATGTTGATGAGAGTCATGAACAACGCTCTTACACGAGTTGCAAGATTTTGGCTCAATGAAGTATTTCGCCCACTAGCTCAAACGGAGATTGTACCGGAATACTCTCGCTGTTGGTGCAGCAGTATCCAACGGAAACTCAACACATGTCTCCATGACATTATCACCTCCAGCTACTATGACGAGAAGGGTGACAAATGTAAATTGGACTTATTCAGTGGACCGCCATCAGTAAGCATCAATGTGGCTGCTCAAGGACATTCTGAGGTAATCAGTTTGCGGGCATACTATGCCAATATTTTAAAGACTTTCCATTCAAAGCCCTGCTGTATGTGCTGTCCAATTTCAAAACATCTAATGAAAGACATTGAGAAGCTCATAACTGCTACAAATCAGACTCTAGCCGATGTGAGTGTATATCAGTTTCCCTCTACAACTTGTTAAGTGTTTTATGTAATTTTATAAGTACCAGCAACAAACTCTGTGTGAATGCTTGTAAACTTTTGTGTATAATGTTGTAAGTACTAAGCAAAAATTGTAATTGTATTATCTATTTCCATATTAGAATAAAAATGTCTGTAAAACGGAAGGCATCTTCTCGTCAATCGAAACGGTCCTTCAAACCTTCAAGTCAGTTTAAAAAGGCGTTGCGAAAGTTAAACAGGATACATGATAATAAGAAGAAGTGTAAATTGATTCAAAATTCAAGTGATGATTTCATTCGTGATTTAGCTTTTGCAATACACAAATGTCTACCTATTTACAAGCCTCTATTGAATGCTGGCTCTTTGAATAGCATAAAAAAGTTTTCAAATCCAAGGAGTAGTGATAAGAAAAGGCGAAACTTAATTCAGCGCGGTGGTGGTGGGTTTCTAAGTATGTTAAATGATATTGGAAACAGTATTAATGGTGTAATCAATAGTCCGCTTGGAAGGATTGCAGCAACTGCTGCAATGTTCATATAAGGTTAGCGAATCATAAAGTGACACGTCATCACTTTGATTGATGAGTCATATATAGGTGTATATAAGGAAGACGCTTTAATGATATTTTACCACTTTCAAGTGACAATTCATTTGCGCTGGTTGAAAGCTCCAAATTAGTACTTGTTGAAACATGACTCAGAAAATGTATACAATCAGAGAGGAAGGTGACGCTTTTGAGCAAGATCTCTTGAAGCTTCGTCCGACACGAAAGGTGCAAGGGATTGGAAATACGTTCTACTTTCAAACCTTGAATTATGGTGATGATGGCTTTTATCTTCAAGTTCCGTTTTTCCACAGTAATGGTATGTCTACATCAGGGTATAGCAATATGAGACAAATGCGAGTGACTTTTCCAAAATGGCAACAGGTGATTCTTAAAACTATTGACTCTTTCGCGAAAGAATGTGTTGAGCTGCCTGAAAGTGCTCCCACTCATTAGAGAAAGGCATTAGAGGAAGGAGTTGGTTACAACGAATTGCCGGAATTCGATACACTGTTATTAAAACTATCGGATCATTTTCAAGCATTCGATCTCTTAACAAACGCAATGGAATGTGAGGATCTCAAACGGGGTCGCTATATGGGCTTAGTGCACGTTACCGGACTTTATATTGGCTCACATGGTTCGACTGGTAAAGTCGCATCTTTACAAATGAAGGTTCTTCAACTAGTCTATGAACCACTACCAATTGATAAATGCTTAATTAACATTGATAAGACTGCTTCAAGTGATGGGAAGGAAGAGAGCAAAAAGCGAGGGCGGAAATCTAAAGATGGGAGTCCTAAATTGAAGTTGAAGCGCCAAGATGCTGACTTGAAAACTTTCTATAATCCTAATTGTGATGAGGAAACACAAATGTTTTAATTTGTAAATGTTTTAATTTGTAAATGTAACTTGAAAGTTTCTATTCTGAATGTAAATAAACTTGATCTGGAACATGTGTCTGTTTTGTTGTTCTAAGCAAAATTAGCGGGATGATGAGTTTAATGTTAATGGAATTATAAGATGACAGATTTTCGTCTATTCACTGATCGCACAATGTGTGTCGCTGGAGCAAGTCAGTGCGGTAAAACTACATTTGTAACTCAATTGCTACAATATAGAAATGAAATGTTTAACAAGGAAATTAAGAGAGTCAAATGGTATTATGGAATATTTCAACCACAACTACATTCTGCACTTCTCCAGAAAGGTTATGAGGTGAAGCAAGGGTTGCCATCAACTGAGGATATCAAAGCAGGTGACTTACTAGTATTAGATGATCTATTACGAGAAAGCAAATCTTCAAAGGATGTAACTGAAATGTTCATTCAAACTGCACATCATAGGGAAGCTTTTATTATCTACATCACCCAAAACATCTTCGATGGAGGGAAAGAGCAAAGAACTAGAAGTTTGAATACACATTGTTTGGCAATATTTAAAAATCCAAGAGATAACAGTCAGATACATCATCTCAGTAGACAGATGTTACCTCAACAACCTAAAGTACTTTCAAAAATATATGAAGAAGTAACAAAGAAACCACATGGTTATCTATTTATTGATCTAACCCAGGAATGTCCGGAGCGACTTTGATTTCGAACAAATATCATACCTAATTCCGCTGAGCCAATGACAGTTTTCTCGGTTCACAGTTAGTTTTAAGCAATGTGCTTTGTTGCCTTATTATTACAAACATGTCGTATTCAAAGATGGTAGTCATTCCTCAAGAGGAGTATGTACAATTGACTACATTACAAAGTGCACAGGAAGTCAAAAATATAGATCAACCTATTACGAATCAACTTAAGGAACTAACACAAAAGGATATGGAAATTCAGAAGATTAAGGATCCCCATCGACAAATGCAGTTAGCAGCTGAAAACATTGACGAGAGTCGACAGATTCGTGACAAGTTGCGACGACTTATAACCTTGTCAACACCTCGACCATATCGTGTGCGTGCTGAGCGATTATTTGACTTCATTGATCCACATGTGAAGTTCAATGAGAGAGGGGAGATAATAGATGAAACAACTGGTGATGTTATTAGAAATAGTCACATAGATGACCTTCTACAATATGCTGTCAGAGATGTAAGGCGAAAACTAGGTGCACCACAAGGGTGGACATATTTTCAGAAAGTTTTATCTGATCAAAATGTACCTCACAATATTATTGGAGGACCGACTGTGAATGAATTGGATAAGGGTCACTTACAAGATGGATCAAAGAGTAAAACACCCACGATGGCGGTCAAGCGAAAGCTTGCAGATCCCGATGATCTGCAACCAAAAAGAGCTACTAGGCGCTCAATGCGTGTTGCGAAGGAGTATAGTAAATATTAAGCAAATATGAATTAAGCCTTGCCTCTCTCATATCATGTCGTTACAAAAATTTTGCTGTTGTTTGAAATCTGCGCTCGAAGGTAAAGCAGAAGAGGGCATAGAGGTTGATATCAATTGTGTTAGCAGTTGCTGTGCGAGTAATGCGCGTGCAAATCAGAACAAAGACGATGAGTACAGCAGTGAAACTCAGAAAGATTTATTACGACTTAAATCATCCCGCAAGTTTCAGTCGTCCGGAGGTTCTAGCTCGTGCAGCAGGTGTGGGAATAGAGAAAGTCAAGAAGTGGTTGAGGAGTCAACCGACTTACACTCTTCACAAAAATGCGAGAAAGCGGTTTCCAACAAGAAAATATGTTGCTAACAATATAGATAGTCAATGGCAAGCGGACTTGGCTGACATGCAACAGATATCACAGTACAATGATGGCTATAAATACATCTTAACCGTAATAGATATTTTATCTCGCTATGCTTGGGCACGTGCGCTGAAATCTAAACGAGGACCAGAAGTTGAAGCGGCTTTTCAGAGCATTTTCGATGAGGGGCGTGTTCCGCAAAGAATACAGACCGATCAGGGGAAGGAATTCGAAAACTCTCATGTTCGAGGTCTCCTTAAAAGTCATAATGTGGAATTGTTTAGTGTCAAAAGTGCTTATAAAGCTGCCATGGTTGAGAGGTTCAATCGCACACTGAAGACAAAAATATGGCGCTATTTCACTGCAAAAAATACACATGTTTGGGTAGGTGAGCTGCAAAAATTTGTAAGAATTACAATGAAAGCTACCATCGAATCATTAAGATGAAACCAATTGATGTTACCCCAGATAATGCGATGGATGTATGGCTTCGATTGTATGATAAGAAAGCGAAAAACATTTCCAATGAAAAGAAAATTAATGTTGGTGATAGAGTTTGGATTTCAAAGGTTAAGTCTACATTTGAGAAGGGGTATCTACCTAATTGGACTGAAGAAGAGTTTTTTGTGGATGAAGTAAATACAAAATTTAGACCCACCATGTATAAATTAATAGATTACCATGGCAATCCAATTGAAGGAAAATTTTACTCTTATGAATTGCAAGTAGTAGACAGAAGTGAAGAGGTGTATATGATTGACAAAATAATTAGGAGGAAAGGTTAGGCAATCAAAGGAAATATCTAGTTAAATGGAAAGGATATCCTGATTCATTCAATAGCTGGATAACGCACCAGGATCTACAAAATGTGGAGGTGGGAGACACTCGTAACTTTTAAGCTAATATAGCATGTGACTTCTTCCATATATGAGTTTCACATGTCTACTAACTTCAACATCATTCTTCCAAGCAATAGCAACCCCAAGATATTCCCAAGTAACAAACCATCTCTCTACTCTCTTGAATTCTCTAATCCAATTACTCTGCATGGACCCCATGAAGTTGCTCTAACTGAAATTACTTATTACAACGATATCAGTTTGCTAAAGAACAACTATTTTGAATTACATAAAGAAGTGCGAGAGAAGGATGATTGCTTTCGCATATTTCAAAATAGTCTACATGGTACATGGGCTTTTCATCATCTAACTTTACATCCTTTTTCAACATCTTTACCATCTGTCCAAAACATGATTAAAATTCAAAAGGCATTTGCAACGTCAACTTTTGATTCTAAGGTTCCCACAATGAGCTTGCAAGATACAGAAAAGGAAATCGGTAGAATGTTTGAACGAATAAATGATCTCTTCAAGCTGACTTTGAATAAATTCTACAAACCAGTCATAAAGGGGTCAACAAAATTTATGAAGGAAGGGAAGCATGTTCTTCTTGTATTAGGTAAGGATTTGAGTCATACTTTTGGGTATTCCAGAACAACTTTCTCATCAAGGTATTGGTACAATGGACGTGGGTGGAATTCGGAGAGGAAAGTCACTGATTTTCAATGTAGAATTGTGCCATTGTATGCATTACAAAAAAGGAGCATCCGAGTAAAAAATAAATTTGAGGTCATTAGAAGTGTTGAAGACTTTGCAAGAAAGTTTCAAGGATCAGTGCCAGAAACGTTAATGACTTGTGAATATAAGAAAGAGAAAGTAACTTTATTTACTGTTGAAACGGAGGCAGAATTTATTGTTTTTACTAAAAAGACACCATTGGAAAAGTCTGAGTCCGCTGTTATTGAATTCGGATCTGAAATGATTGGGATGTTTAAGGGCCTTGAAAGCGCACCTTTGTTGACAGAATTAAATGATACATACAAGGTTCATTTATCCTCTTCTAAACTCAAAGCATCAACAAATGCTTCATGGGATATCCACGTATACAGCGAAGACATATTGGGTGATAATTTGTCTACTTCCAGTGAACTTGTAAAAAGAGTTAATTTGAACATTGAAAGCTTGAAAACGCCATCTGAATTGTGTACAAAGTTAAATGAGTTTGGTGTAGATTACCTTGATGCAGATGAATATCACTTTTCTTATGACCCACATAAGAAACGCATGATTCTAAAGGTAGGGAAAAACTCTCTTATCAAGCTGGATAGCGTGTTAACGACCACATTGGGATTCTCAAAATCAACTATTTATGAAGGCACATCAATAGGCGATACAGCCCCATCACTAGAGCGTGATATAAGTAACTTATACGTCTATTGTAACATTATTGAATATACAAGGGTTGGCGACATTGAGGCCCCACTTCTGCGCACATTTCCGCTCTCATCCGTAAGGAAGCAACTAATCAATCGAGAATTTTTTAACACAATGTATCTACCAATCAGCCGAAATTTCATCAATAGAATTGACATATCAATTCATGATGACGCAGGAGAAGTTGTACCGTTCTGTGGTGGTGTTACTGTTTTGACCCTACATATTAGGTCACGAGAATAAGGCTGGCTGGCTGGCTGGATTACCCGACCCCGTCCCGCGGATAGGGGCGTGACGGAACGCCACAAGGTATCACCACAAGGAGGCGGAAGGACATTGGTACCCCGAGAATAAGGCTTTACGCTATTATGCCATCCATAGTTATTCAATAGTCATAATGACAGGCATTTACAGTAGACCATCATATCAGAGCGGTTATCCCGTGTTTGTTGGAGGTAGACGACAAGTTGGAGGAGGCATATTTGGTGCACTAAGACGTATGGTTCTTCCAACACTCAAAAAGTATGGCGTACCAATCATGAAGCGTGTTGGAAGCAGGGCTTTAGATTTTGGTGCAAATGTTGCAGCTGATGCGCTTCAAGGTGAGGAGATCGGTGAATCTATGAAAATGCGTGCGCAGCAATCTGCCATAGACGCATTAATTAATTTAACAAAGACGAGACGTACAGTTCGGAAGAAGCGTAGGAAGTCAAGACAAGTTGGATCCTGTTGAGTTACTAAGCAAAGACGCAGGAAAAGTAAAAAGCCGACTAGAGCAGCACCTTCTAAATCTAGACGTCGAGTGAAAACAAGAAAGCGCAAACGAAATTCCACAGAGACTAGACACAAGTCAAAACGAAGGAAGACAACATATTTGTAGAGCTAATACGATGCAGAGTATCAATTCGGCTTTGTGTTTCTTCGATTCTCCCCCTCATCAGACAGACATCATCTCCTCAACAATTGTAGACATAGTCCCCACAACAAATATCGATGGTAACCAGCAGCCTATTCAGTTTGATATACCTGCCAATCCTCAAGATTATATTGACTGTCAATCCATTGATTTAGAGTTGTGTATACAAATTAAGAAGACTGATGGTACAAATATCGATTCATCCAAGGATAAAGTGGGATTAGCAAATCTTCCTATTGCCAGTCTGTTCTCAGATGTGTATCTAATATTGAATGACAAA